>ARYC01007139.1:0-19945 GCA_000711775.1 Oxytricha trifallax
AGTAGAGTTAAGAGCTCTTGAGTTTGAAGCAGAGGTCTTCAAAATTGAAGGATCTAACTAGAAGGGAGAACAGAGATAGGACTTTAAACATAAATTGAATATGTTAAGGAGGTAAAAGAACAGCAACCAATTGAAAAATAAAAACACTTTGAATGCAATGATTGTTAAAACGTCTTCTCAACTGAGTAGAGCTTGAAGAGGCATATTAAGGAAATACATTCTAGTAAAGCGAAGATTTATTTTAAGCATGATAAGGTGGATGGCAGGTATTAATGCACGACTTGCATGAAGTCTTACACTCACTCAGCTAAGCTTAAAAGACACATGCAGAAGCATCATTTAAGCGAGTTTTTAATATAAGATTAAGAGACTTAAAAACTTATACCTGCCAAGAGAAAGTTCTAATACTCTTGAATCTTTAATAGAGTAGTAAGAAAAGCTCAAGAGGCAGAAACGATATGAGTCACTGAATCAACCTGCAGGCAATACATTTTTAGCATGCTTCTAAGAGAGAGCTATGTATATTCCTGCATTAAATGCTGTTGATCTTAGCAGTTGTCTAGAAAACTACTTGAATATAAACGTGCCTAGCAAGGCAAAACTTATAGTAGTTGACGAGTTTGCTTACAAGGTGTATCCTTTCAGCTATCTCATTAAGAATGAACAGTATTAGAATGAGTTTGCTAACGAATATATCGTTCTTAGAGAAGCTTAAAAAAGTGATTGCAAGAACTTGCTTAAACTAGACGGTGTTATTTTAGGCTTTGGGTTCATTGCACTAAGGCTTAAGAAATATGAAATGACTCTAAGAGACTATCTATATCAAAACAGATATCCGGATGACTTGAATGATATACTTTCAGATATGATTAAGGGTGTCTAGGAGTTCCATGAACTTGGATATGTTCATAGAGATCTAAAACCTGAAAATGTGATGCTCAACCTCTGTCCTTTAGAAGTTGTAGTTATCGATTTCAATAGAGCCTTAAGACAAGAGATTGTAACATTAGCAAAGGTCCTTGGGACACCAGGATACTTCCCAATCAGAGAGAAGTGGACAAATGGCTCAGTTTAGTGGGATGTATGGACAGTTGCTACTATCATATTAGAAAGTGACATGGAAAGCATGTCTTACTTTGGTACTAAGCATGAAAAACAATCAATTAGCTTAGCTTAGAAGCATATAAAGTAAGAAAATGTCTGCGAAGAAATAAAAAGCATAGTAGACATGATAATTGTGAGAGCTCCTTCATATCCTAGATAATCCTTAGATGACATACTTGAGCCACTATAGAGAGCAAGATTCAAGAGATACAATAAAGACAAGAAGATTAAATTTGTTTGAATTAAGTACTCTAATACTTATTAAATATTCATTAAATTCACATAAAACCTGCGTTTTCTCTACTAACCCCAATAAGACCCCAACTATACCCTACAAATCAAAGCACTTATAAACCTCACTAAGGGGTTTTGGGGTTTTGAATGTTGAGATGAAAATTTCTGTAGTTAGGATCATTATAAAAATAAAATTTTTGAATTAACTAAATTTATTCGATACTGAATGAAATATATTACATATCTTCAAATTAAGGAAGAAGATTAAAAATTCCTATTATACTAAAAAAACAGATTACAATTTGTGAATATCATTTATAAGCTCTTTATTTTCAATTTTATTCATAGCCAACAACCATATATTACACTTGAATTTGCATTAAATTTATATTATTCTAATTATTAAAACTAACAAGAGTATGTAGTATAATTTAACAAATATTTTTTTCTTGTGCATTTGAGATTAGTTGTGTATTGCTCGAAATTGTTTATAATATAAACAATTTGTAATTTAATTCTTAATCTTTTTTCATCATATAGAGAGAGTTTAAATAATATTGGTGCAATTTATCATAAAAAGAGGTAATGATCATAGACATTAATAAATTAAAAAACTAAATTATATTTGTTTACATTTTGAGTCAGAGGAAAATTTTTTGTTACCAAATTTAACCCTTTTTAACTAGAAAAAACGAAATAAATTTATTGGATTGTATTTATAATAGTAATTCTATTAATGTGAATATCTAATAGCATATATATTCATTTAAATTCTTTCTATTTATAATTATTAATGAATATATAAAAAGAAAAATAAATCTATATGATTTCTTAATATAATGAAAGTTATTAAGAATTATAATCTTTAATAAATTTTTAATAAGAAAATCTTAAACTAAATTAGAAAGCAACTTGAAAAATATAGTAAATAGCTTTTTAGACTTCAATAATTATTTATTTAAAATATGTTTTTTTCTTCTTCTTATTTAATTTTTATCAGGGACATACTCTGAAATAGCAAATTTTATTTTATATTGATTTTTGAATTTTAAATTACTACCGGTGAAATATATACTCCTTATGAAACAACAAAACCCTTGAATCACAGATAATATCAATTATTAATTAACACTATCAGTGTGCAGCAATAGGCAAAAAGAGTAGATGGAAGATCTTTGAGAACTGAGTAGCAAGAATCGTCTCAAATTTAACAAGTGTAAGAGAGGCATAAGGTGATTTTATGTGGACAAAAGCCCTACGATGATCAGATTGAGTAAAACAACACTAAGAGTTTTTGAAATTTTAAGTGGAAAATGCTAAGAAGAAGAGTTTACACAAAAAAACTTAAAATACCCAGAAACCTCCATTTAAAGGTTTTAAAATTGGGGTCATATCTCCTGGATAGAAGCAGGATCAACTCTTTCCTAGAGACTCAAGGGAAATGATCAAAGGCATCAGATAGTCGTTTGGAAAAATCTTGAAAGCTCCATAAACTACTGATACCAAATCAAAAAAAACAATTAATATCCTGAAAAATTAATATAATTTTATCAATAAATATTTATGATAAAAAATAATCCATTTAATTTCAAAATATTTGATTGTAACAAAATAATTTATTATAAAATTTTCTGTAAAAACTGCTAAATTATTTATAGAGATCTGTAAATACAGGGTGGAAAATTGACAAAAGTATATAATATGATGATATTTTTTTATTTATATAAAAATTAATAATAATCATTAATTTTAAGTGTGCTTTTTGTTTTTATTTTAATTCTTTTTATTCTAAGGAAATATTTATTAGTTAAATTTTACTCTATATTCAATTATTATCTATACTTAAATTTTAATACGCCATCCAAAATTGCCTAATTAGATACCTAAAAAAATTGAGCTTACTAATAATTTTTTTTAGTTTATAATAAAAATAGTATCGTCAGAATTATATATTTTCTTATTATAATAAATAAATTAATTAGTCTTTTAACTTTCAAACCTAGTTATTAATTTTGACTTTATAATGCTCCTCCTCAAATAATAATGTAAGATTCGACGAGAAATAAACTCAACAGAGAAGACAATATCTTTGATGAAGCAGATGAGATTTTAGGTGAGGAAGAGGAGGTTTCTAGAATCTAACCTATTCTTTAAAATATAATTTTTTATTTACAACCAATGAAAAGACTAAAGATTTTATTAAAATTAAGATGCTGAGTTGGTGTTCTTAATTATAAAACAAAAATTAAAACTTATTGTAATTAAATATAAAAATTTCTTTGCTTTTAAATTAATTTCTAGTATAAAATGAAATATTTATAATTCTTGAATTTAATTGAGGATCTAAAGAAATATCAAATATACATTTTTATTAATTAATTGCCATATTAAAAAGACATTTATTGTAAATCCTAATTTTTTATAATTTATTGCTATTTTTATTAGATAACTATTGAAAAATTTCTATTCTGACGAAAATAAGATATTAAGAAGCTATGACACTATTTTATTTTATAGGATTTATTGATGTTTTTACACAATTACCTAAATTTTTATATGTCAAAAAAATCAATAAAATATAATAGATTATAAATAATTTTTGTCATAAGATTTCCTCTCCAAATAAATTAAAAGTAATAATAAACAAATCTAATTAAAGTTTTTCTATTATTTTAGTTTTATAATTTATTTTTAAATTCAAATAAAATTAAAAAATATACATAAATATCAATTTTAAGAATGTCAAATATAAATATTTTTTCTAAATATATTAATTCTTTAAATGCTAATGTTTAAACTTTTAAATTTATTAATGTATTTAAGTTTTACGCTTATTATAACATTAAATTATAAAATATTTGTGCTAAAAATAATTTAAGATTAATTGGAAATCTTTTCAATGTTTATATTAATAAAATCAATTTTTCCGTTTTTAAACCTTTCATCAAATCTTTTGGCCTCGGTTAAACAACAGTTGATGTTTTAGCAACACGAAGATGATGATGGTGGTAACAGGAACAGAGATCATCGAAACTTTTAATAGGAAGCTTATTTTGATGACGGAGGTAGAGATGATAATATCGATCACAGCAGCAAGGTTAAGAGAGTTGATGATGCTACCAGAAAGAGAGAAAATTAAAGCAAGCTTGTTGATGCAAAGAGTGGCAGAAAAGATTAAGCAAATTCTGATGATACAGATAAACTTAAAGAAGAAAAGCGAAGCTATTAAGATGACAGCAGCGATGAGATAGAGAAGAATGAAAACATTGAAAGAAGCAAACAATTTGTAGCCTCTGTCAAAGGGATCAATCAGACATTTGAAATTTTAGATGGTCTTAAAATTGAAAAGATGAAGAATCCATCTGAGAAGTAGCTATTCATGACATTTTATGAGATGTTTATGACTATCGTGTGTGAGGTTTTCAATAAAAAACATAAATTTTATATTTTTAATATAAAATTAAATTATTTTAATCCTATAATTATGATTCAATTAGAATTATATTTCTAAATATATTGACTTTATATTTAAGAGTTTTATAAATCCTCAATTCTGTAATTAAATTAGAAAAGAATTGCAAGTGTTCGAGGATCCTCTTGCCAACTTATTTAAAAAAAATAATTTAGATTATATATATATATATATATATATATATAAATGATAATTATGAATAATTTAAATTTGGCTTTTATCTATATTTAAAAATATACAATTTTTTCCTAATATATCTACTAATAATCTTATTTTTCATAAATAAATATTAAGCGTAGTTATTATTTAAATGTATTAAATTATGGCCTTTTTCATAATTTAAATAATTTATCCCATTAATCAAAAATAAAAAATAGTTAATTAAATCGAAGGCAGTCAATAAAAAGAGACATTTAATCATCTAAAAATGAATTAATTAAAAAAATTATAGTAAAACATAGAAATATTATAGAGCTATTTAAATATATAAAATCAAAACTAAAAAAACCTCTCTGGTGTTTAAAAAGCGATAATTAAGATATACTTTATTTTTTGTTAAAATTTTCATTGAAAAGAAGCAAAATTATAAAATATGTCATATTTAATTAAAGTCTAATTAAATTTTATAACTACCAGTGCTAATTAATAAATGAATTTATCTAGCATTTGCATAAGCTTCAAGAATTCAAGAATAAAAAAAAGCTATGGTTTTATTTTTAATTACAATTTTATAGTTAAAAAACTTAAACATATAGGATTAAATTCATACCTAAAATTACGATATTTATCTCTTCAACATTTTTATCTACAAATCTTAGTAAAAAAAAATGATAAAAATAAAGTTCATGAATAAATGTAAAGTTGTTATATTTATGCAATATTCTTTAGTAATTTTTTAAAAATGTTTGGAGTTTTAAATATCCATTATAGTCATTTATTATTTTAATAATATAATCATTTAATTTAATAATATTTCATTTATAAAAAAAATATTTATATCAACTCACTTGAGGATGGGCTTCCTGATATCTAATTTTTTTTATTGTTTTATGACGTAGCAAAGTTGTTTGACATCGACAATATAACCCCAATTAATATAAAATATTTAAATAATTATTATTATCCATAAATACTATTATATATATAATAATTTTCGATTAATTTCTGACTGCATTTTATATATAGTTATTTGACAAATTGCTTAGATTTTCTTCAATATTTTACATAAAGTAAAATTACGTATTATTATTTTTGACTTAAAAAATTTTAATATTTAAATAAAGAGAACAATTATTTTTTTTATTATTACATTTGATACAACAGTAATTTAAATAATAACTAAAATTATTATATCTAAAATTAAAAGTAAGAAGGGAGGATTAAATGATGTCAATGAATTGATTGATTGGCTTAACGAACTTAGAGACAAAGTTACGATTAAAAACCAATTCATTACATGCGCCAATATAGATACTCTGACAAGCTTTTAAAGGTGAGGTTAAATTTATTAAACATGATTTTCTAGGCTAATGTTGATATCCATTCTGGCTAGATTAAATTGAAATTTATAAATATACATACATACATACATACATACATACATATATATATATTTAATATGATTAATATTTAATATGATTAATATTTAATTTATTAATCTTAAAAATTTAATTTATTTATAATTTGGGATTTTTAAAAATTCCAATAGACTAAAATAGCTTAAAAATACTTTGGAATTTATAATTAATAAAAATTAATGATATCACATGTAAATAATAATATTTTTATATTTTTCATGTTATATAATAGTTTTTCTTTGATGGGATCATTCCAGTAAATATAATTTTGGCCTGAAGCAATAAGTTTAGTTTACTAATTATTTTACCTAACAGCTAAATTTATAAATAGTACTTTACAATTTAAAATATAAAATTATAAAGAAGAAATTTCAAATTAATATAGAAAATCAAAAAAATAAATTTTGGGAAATATATTTTTTTTTTTAGAAGCTTAAATGATGGATGATAATTTAAATATTTTTAATTAATTACATATTATTAAAAAATAAGCTTTGAAAAAAATGTTGTAGAAAAAATTGAAATAAAATAATTTATCTGAGATTGAATTTTAATAGTATTAAAATTTTACTGTATTTATTTTATATATAGATCTGTACATTAGCAATTCGAGAGATCACTTAAAAAACTTAATTATAATTTTGGCTAATTATCTACATATTATATTTATTGAATTAAAATGTTAAAGCAGATTAATATTTTTTTTAAATAACTATACTAATATTAAACTAAAATGATTGGTATGCTCATTTAAATTATTTTTAACATATATTAACAAGCTAAAATTAAAATTACATTAAAAATTGTGCAACTTTAAATTAATCAATTAAATATAATTTATGAGTTTAAACTCATGACAACTATTGGATTCACCTACAATATAGATAGAATTTGATAAATTATTAAATATTTTTCTGCATAAATGCGTATTTTATAAAAAATTAGCTTCCTTAATATTTGTCAAATATAATTATGTTTTAAATTTGCAAGAAACTTCAGACAGACATCTCAAAATCGAGAAAAGTCTTCATACCCAAGGTAATTCTAATAAAATTTAATTATTGTTAAACCTTTTAAATACTGATTTCTAATAGTCCTACTTCGATAAATTTAAACTATTAAACTTTGTTTTTTTATACATGAATAATTTAAATTAGGGTAGTTTATTTTTTTAAAAAATTAAATAAGAATTACTAAAATAGGAAGTTAAATAAAAGTAATTTGAATTTAAAGATTTTTTAATGTTATGAAAACTTAGCAGCTTTGATAAATCACTTTCTCAAACTAATTACTTTATTTATTATAACCCTAAAACCCATAAAGAAGATGTTTTATTGATGTAAAAAAGAGGATTAATTGGGTTTGTAATAAGTTTTACCAAATTAAATTAATTTTTGCAAACATAGAGAGAATTTTTTAGAGCATTTTATGATTAGAAATATATAGGTTACTGTTAATATTTTAATATGTAATTACAGGTAATTGATCAGCTAAAATGCAACAGTGATTAAACTTCTAATATCATTATTTTAAGAATCATAAAGAAGTTTTTTATTTATACTTAATTATGTTTTAATGCATTTTTGATTAACAATTTAATATTTTAAGCACAGTTTGCGGAGCAATTTCTGAAATACACATAATAGTGGCATTGTATTATCAAGGTAATTCTTTAAGCTTGATATCTGTTATAATGAATGCATTGAGCTATTTATAGATCGCAGAACAAAAATAAATAATTATTTTAATGAACAAAAATTAATAAAATGGTAAAATTTCTGAATTAAAAAAAAGCCATATTATAAAATTCACATTATATTATATCATTAACTTAACTTAGTAGGAGAAATTAAAATTTAAAACAATTGATTTATGCTAAAATCTTTGTAAATGCTCTCTAAC
This sequence comes from Oxytricha trifallax, assembly GCA_000711775.1. NCBI lineage: Eukaryota > Ciliophora > Spirotrichea > Sporadotrichida > Oxytrichidae > Oxytricha > Oxytricha trifallax. The sequence goes on from ARYC01007139.1 coordinate 8,290, forward strand.
TAAATACGATAAATTTAAATATTTGGGGGGGGGAAGTTTCTTGCCCCCCTTCGGAAGTTTCTTGCTCCATACATAAAAACATGTAATTTTTATAATTGTCAAAGAATCTTTATCATCAATTATAATATAGTTATATTTAATATAGCTTCAAAAATCATTTCTACCTTGATAATGAATTCACATTTCAATGAAAATCACATTAATTATTAATAAAACACAAATTATTTAGCCTTGTTTCTAATATATAATTTGATAAAGAATAATTATGTACCTTGAAAATTATAAATTAATAAAAGTTGTTTTTTTACATGAATATAGTAATTGAAATTGAAATTTATATATTTCAAATATTTTTATTGCCAAAAAATTTTAAATTTAATGTTGGGGGGCAGGAAACTACCGAGTGGGGCAGGAAACTTCCCCCCCCCCCACGAATACTTATATATAAAGTATAAATGAAACTTTTAATTAGATTTTTTACACTGAGTAAATAGTTTATTTATAATTTTTTTGAATTTTAAATTTATAAAATTATAACAAGATATGTGATAAAAACATTAAAAATGTGTAATTTTATGATAATCTGTAATTATTTTAAAGCAATTTTTACTTTTTTTTAATTTCTTGTACTTAAAATTAATTAATTTTAAACTTAGAAATGACTTTATGGAGTCATATTTTTTATCTTCATGCTGTAAATAATCATATTGGTTTAAATTGATCGTCTTCAAAAAATTAATATTCATAGTAATCGATCTTTATCTTTTCAAATTACTAATATACAGACATAAATCTCCTTAGTCAAATTAGTAGGGTAGTGTGGTAGTCAAAATTAATAAATTATTAATAAAATTATAATTCCGTAATTTATATAAATTATTGCTAGTTATTAACATCAACTGCAAGAATTTCATAAACTAAACCAAATGGAGTACATAAGATTCAAAACCCCAAAACCCTTTCAGTAGTTTGATTGATAAAAGTAGACAATTAGTGCATACTTTATTAGGGTTTTAATAGGGTTTATGTAGGGGTTTAATGTTTAAATATTAGTAATTTAAGTGAGTATAACAAGCGAGTTTTTAAGATATCTCACACAAACATAAGCTTAATGTCATGTGGCAGTTCTCTGAATTTTATCTTTCTAAGATGATGTTTAATTGTTTCTATTGTTTGTTAATTCTCTTAGCTAACTTCCCTGAAATATCAGTGACAAACCTATATGACGATGCTATGAGTGATCCAGACGTAGCTATCTACCTTCCATCAAAGCTACAGCTCTCTAATAAGTTGCCAGAGAGAAACTTCTTCTTTGGTGTTCTTGCAACTCTGAAACCTGAGTACTTAAATGAAGTTATTTAAGAAGCTCACAAGAAACGATACAGCATCTCTCCTGAAGAAAAAGAGAAGCAAGGTATTAAAATAAGTGATACCTGGCTGTAGGAACTTCAAAAGCATCCTTTCATCTCAAGTAAGCTTAGTCTTCTAACTTTATAGAAAAACCTGGTACTGCTATATACTTGATGAAAGAGCGCAGCAAATTAAACAGAGAGAGAAAGTCTCAAGTAAAACATGAATTGAGTAAGAGGCTCTTCAAAGATTTATAAAAGCCAGAAGAGATGAACATAGATGCAGGAGCTGGCACTAAGAGAAGAAACATGGGCCCAAGCAAGCCTTAAGAGGAAGAAAAGAAAGAAAAGAAGCCAAATCCCTTTACGGGCAAATTTAATATGTGAACTTATTCATTCGTTTAAATCTAAAACTTATTTATATACACAAAATCTCCCTTCTCTTGCGCATACTTTAGCTTTATCATCGCTGACTCTCTTAGCAGCACTCTTAATAAAATCGACTGTATCTATCTTTAAATCATGCATCAGATGGTAGAGCAGCAATTTCTTATAATGACCTCTCAAAAATCCACAATATAATTCAATTCTTTTGAACTAAAGGCTGTAAGGAACATTAAATACAGGTTTTATATTTAGCCTTTCATTTCCTTCATTGAGTCTTTAGTTTTATGAACTGACAAGTTATCAACGAATAGAATAATCTCTTAGTCAGCGTACTTATCTCTGAGTTATTGCAAGAACTTAATATATTATTCAGTCTTTATAGAACGAGGGTGAATAACATAAGTCTCGAGGCCACTATCTTCACTTATTCCTCCAAGAATAGCATGAGTTTAAACCTTAACCTTTTAGTCATAAACTTCTATATTACTATACCTCTTGTACCAAGACCTTGATATAAAGGTATTGAATGTAAATACTGCCTCATCAGCGTGTATGAACTTTATATTATGCTCTTAAGACCTCTGCATTTAATCGAATATATATTTTAAATTAGTCTTATAAAATGGAACATTAAAGTCAATCACTCTCTTAATGCGATTGACTGTCTTGTAAGATATTCCGTTCTTTTTATATATGTTAGCTATCGATTAAGCAGATATGTGAAGCTCAGGAAATTGGCGATGAAACATCACAGCCCTCTAGGCTAGAGAGAAATGAGCCCAGTATTTAAGAGTCTTATCATTAATAAGATATTCAATATGATGCTGCTAAAATTTTAAGGGTCTCTTAGGCTTAGAATTAAGATGCTATCTCTTTAAATTCAATGCTAATAGACAGTGAGACCTCACAGTTGCTGGAGATTTATGGAGTAGCCTTGCTATAGACGTATAATTCAGAACAGGCTTGAGTTATTCACTATATTCATCACATCCATATCGCAACTTAAACAATAAATCTATATATTCACTGTCATAAACTGACCCCAAACCTCGCATATACTCACTTAAAATACTAATATTTAAACATTAAACCCCTACATAAAACCCTAATAAAGTATGCACTAATAGTCTACTTTTATCAATCAAAAACTCAATCAAACTACTGAAAGGGTTTTGGGGTTTTGATTGTTATAAGTCTAAATATACCTTATATTAGCAAACTATGGTTCAATTATAAAATCATTTATTTTAAACCCTATATTTTGTCTCAATTTAACAATCCGTTTAATAGGTTTTTCTGAAGGAGAATCTAAATATTATTGAAAGGTTGATTTTGAAATATAAGAAAGAATTCACTTGTCTTGAAACTGAAGAAAACTTAGAACAAAAAAATAATATTATTATTCATAATAAACGCATATTAATAAGGTGAAGAGAAAGAACATTAATAATCTTAGGTTTCATTTATTTTTAAAATGAAAGAAATGCAATAAATCAAGCTTTTTTAAATTATTACACTAATTTAGATAAGTTAAGAAATACTAACAAAGTATTTGGGTAGATTAAATTTTATTCAAGAAAGTTAAGCAATAATAACGTTTTATCTAAAAAAAATAATAAAATCTAATATTTGTGAAAATAAGTTTAATCCCCACAAATTTGATATCTTTCAAAATATCACTATACCCTTTGAACTAGATCAATTAAATTTCAGAATTGGGGGTTTAATTAGTTGTTATAAATTGTCTAATAATTTATTAATAAACATAAATTAGGTTCTAAGTTATAATATTTCAGAGCTAAATTACTGATTTATGAATAAATTATTTAGAAATATTTTTTAAAGCTCAATAAAATCAATTCTACATATAAAATAAATTAAATTACAAGATAATTATGATCTTATTCAATTTAATTACTATTTTTAATATAGAACTTAATTTTAAATCTAAAATTTTTGTTAAATTCAATGCAAAAGTATAAAAATAATATTTTGCTTTTAATTGTACAAGCTCACTATTGATTTCACTCAGCTTGGATTGAGAAATCTAGTCATCCATCAACAACACTAGAGCTTGGGCTCAAATCCCTTACCAGGTTAGTATATTTTATAAATTACCATATATTATTAAAATAAATACTAATCTAATTTAAAGATGTGAAAGGAACAAACCACTGAAAAATTAATTAATTTGTATAATGATTTTGATTGAGAAATTATTTTTAATATTTTGAAAGAGTTCCCAGTGATTAACTGTTTGGAGTATTCCTCAAGCTCAACAGTTATGACATCAGCTTTCAAGATTAAAACCCCCAATAATGGCTTTAAGGCTGGGACCCATAAATCTTTTTTTCTCAAACTTTTCTTAGTATCTAAATGCTATAAATACCATATAAGAACTTATTAAAACATATTTAATACCTTCTATTTATATGTTCACCAAAAAAACAATAATCCTTTAATTGAATCAATGATATCAATAAATTTAAAAATTATCAAAGGTTTTGTTCATATTTTTATTTCAGATTTTACATATATATTGAAATTATTATTTAATGAAGCAGATATCTGGATCACAATAGTGAAAGAATATCATATATTTCATTTAATAGAATTATAGACGTAATAATTAATCTCGATATAAGAATCATTAAAAATAAATATATTTATAATAAAATATAAAATAAGCGTTTAATATTGAAAGATTTATTTAAAATTTAATGATTAGATTTTATTTAATGAATAAGATACGTGATTTTAGTGTATTATAGTCCACTTAAAATATAACTAGAGAGCTATTAATGAGTTATCATAAGGTATCGTGTGAAATCTATAACATTAAGATAATTTCAATATTTCGAGAAAATATTGATGGATTCCCGCATCCATAAATTCTTTCCCCCAAAAACCCTTTACTATTTAATTAATTATTAAAAAATAAGTTATAAAATTGAATGAATCTAATTTTAAAAAATTTGAAAAATAATATTTATATTACTTTATGCTACAAATTATTTTCTTTTAAATCAATCAGATTCACCTATTCAGTATACAGCAAGTTTTTATTTCATAATTTTCAAGTTGTTTTTTTAATGCAATCAAGTATTATGTTATTAAAGTTAATATTTTTACCATTTCTACTCCACATATATTTTAAATTTAAGGCATGAAATTTAAAATATAATTTATTGATGAAAAAAATATTTTTAAGCAAAATAAAGACTAACGTAACTTAATATTGAATTTTTATGGTAGCTGCAATTCTAATGTATCAATTTTAAAAAAATTTAAAGATACTAATTAAACCTAAAACTTAACTTTATATTAAGGATTATTATTTAATGCTTGAAATAATTAAAAAAACCAATTTTTTAATTTATGTCAAATCTTAATTGAAAACAAATAACTATTTGTTGTTGCTGCTATAATCTTCTACTCCCGCTTATTGCCGGAGATGTTCTAATTTCTACTTTTGGACTGGGTGTTGTTGGACCTCAGATTCTTAGAGTTGTCGTTGTACTGGGAGCTGTTATTGTTTGAGGCGCTTTGCTTCTGGAGTTTGGCATCCACTGAGCTGTCCTGCTTTAGTCCGTTCATGCCAGTGCTATTGTAAAAATATACAATTACCACATTGTGTCTCTGGGAGAGACTGGCGATGTTCTGTTGTCTGGACTATGCTTCGGTGCTGCTGTAGATATTGCCAATATATGAATAATATTGACCATATATAAAACAGAATAGTATTGTGTTCACAATACTTTGGAAGTTATGGTTTGAATTGAGCTATGAGTGGGCGTGTTATTATGATGGATGTTGTAAGAGACTTTTATTGTTCGAGTACACGTCCAGGTACTGCTAACTATTTAGGTTGTTTTTGTACTCGCCCCCGTTACTGCTTCCCATATTTGTGTTCTGCCCAAAAAGATAGAAGTTCTCTTTGTTGGGGAAGTTGCTTTGACTGTCGATGTTGTGGTGATGATCGATGACGTCTTGAATCTGGGAGAGCGTGTGGACTGTGTTAAATTCAGGAGGCATCTGCAGGGGAGGCACCGCGTGCCTTCCTTAATTGCTACCGACTAGTCCACCCACGTTTATCTTCCTTCTAATTAAAATATTATTAAAAAACTTTATAATTAAATAATTAAGACATAAAAATTTTAGCTTTAATAATGAATTAAAAGCAACTTAGTTTTTCGATGTAAAAATAAATATTAAGAGGATTTACAGTAAAACAGAATTTAAAGAATTACAACTATAAATATAATAGAATAATTAAATATAAAATCTTGCCTTTAAAACTTTCATATGATAATTAAATAAAAAAAATATAATAAATAATTTTCCATTATAAAGCACTCAAATTCTTTGAAAATCTGATGAGTTAAAATTTTATAATGATTTTGTAATTAATTGTAATATGTAAAATTTTTAAAAATTTTATAAACTTTGAAAATTATCGATAGTAAATTTAATTGACCTTGATAATTTCAAAAAAACAGAATCATAATAGAATTTACTAATTAAGACTTGTATTTTTAATAAAAAGATAGTATCTAATTTTGAGGTGATAATTTTTATAGAAAATAATATTAATAAAATTTTGCATATTCTCAATTTTATTGATTTTTAATATTGTTGATTTAAATATTTTGATATTAATTAATTTCTTTTATACATATAAAAAACAGATTTAATATTTGTATAAATAAATTAAGCACTTTATTATCAATGTTGTACAAAGCCAGCAACCATAAATTACATTTAAATTTGCATTATATTTATTTTTTCAAATAAATAAAATTAATAGCAATATACAGTTTTTTAGTAGATATTTTTTCATTGTTCATTTGAGATGAGTTGTGTATTGCTAAAAAATATTTAAAGTATCAATTACTTATTTTAATTCACAATATTTTGTTAATAATATAGAGAGAGTTTAAATAATACTGGTGCGATTTATCTTAAAAACAGGCAATAATCATATTCATTTATTAATTTAAGAAAAGCTTTTTTGTTATACATTTTGAGTCAACTAGACATTTTTTGTGACAAGAATTAAAACCCCTTTTTACGAGAAAAAAATGAGATGAAATTATTCGATTGCATACTAAATACTAATTTTATTAATTGGATATTCAAATAATTTTAATATTTATTTAAGTTGTATCTATTTTTAATTTTATATGAATAAAGAATAAATCTATAAAAAAAATATATATTAAAGTGTAAGTTATTAAGATGTATTATAATCTTCAAGTATATTCTTAAAAAGAGTATCAAAAATTCAAAGTAGAAAGACGAATGGAACTATATAAAATATTTTCTAATGATATATATATATATTTATAATGAGTTTTTTCTTCTTCTGATTTAATAACTATCTTATAATTCATCCTTAAATAGCCGATTCATAATTATTTTTATTGATTTTTTTTTCAATTTTTTTTATAATTGGAAAAAATATATTTATTAATATACTTTATCTTTTAATAGTTTTAAATAACTATGAGCGACGACAATACACCATAGAAGAAATCCAAGCCTGTTAATTAAAAGTAAAATTATTTGTTAATTAATACTAAATAGTGTTTAACAGAAGCCTAGAAGAGCAGACACTTAAGTATTTGAAGCTGAGTAGCAAGATTCGCCTCAGATTGAACAAGAAATAGAACAGCAGAAAAGTTCTGATGATGAATTAACTTACTATGAAGATGATGAGATTGAGTAGCAATTCTAGGAATTTCTTAAGAATTAAGAGGAGAATCTTGATTAGACTAAAAAGAACAGGTTGAACTTCCAGAAGCCTCCACTTAGTGGTACTCAAGTTGGGATGATGCTTTCTGAAAAGGAGAAGGATCAAACTTATCCAAGGGATTCTATAGAGATGAGATCAAGCTTGATCAAAAAGCAGAGATAAAAGAAGAGAGTTATCTAGGGTAATGTAGAAGACACAAATAAAATCCTTAAAATTAAAAGAATCTTATTAATACTTATTAATCTAATTAAGAAATTCGGGGAGTATATTTCCTCCCAAAATTTTTAAATGAACCCAAAAAGTAGTTTCATGCTCGATGTATAAAAATTTTTAATTATTTTTAATTTTAAATGTGCTTATGATTAATTATGATATCATTATTTACATCTAGCTTCTAACATCGTTTCTATCTCCCTAAATAAAAAGATTTTAATGAAAATCGCATTATTTATGAATAAATAATAGATAGCTTAAATAATTTGACAAACAGTAAATTTAAACCTTGAAAATTCTATTATAGTAAAGGATTTTAGTATAATTTAATTGTAATTGAAATTGGGATTTATGTGTTTCTAATATTTTTATTGCCAAAAAATTTAAAATTTAATGTTCGGGGACAGAAACTTCCTCCTCCAGATTTAATTTACACTTAATTTAAATATTATATAGTTTTATAAAAATATTATTGTCTGTAATAACCTCCGAATTATTTTATAAAATTTGTAAAATATATTTGAAAATATTGATAAAAGTATAAGATGTTATGATATTTGTATATTTATGAAAAAATATCATTAAATAGCATACTTTGGGTTTTTTATTCTCTTTATTCTAATGGTCATTTATTCATTAAATTTTAATTTAAATTAAATTAATTTTTATATTTATAATTTGAAATGCCATCCAAAATTTCATATATAGCCACCTTTTTTTATAAATTTGCTCTTGTATAAAAATTAATTCATTTTATTATAAATATAGTATCATTAGAAAAATCTATTCACTAATTATCATCAATAAATAAATAAGTTATTCAACAAAATTGATCAAAATGCCTTTAGTAATCCTAAACTATCATAAACATACAAAACTAGTTAATAGTTTAATATTTTTAATGCCACTATTCAATAAACACATTACGATACTATGGGATTCAAACATAAGAGAAATTACAAGGTGATATATGAAGCAGAAGATTTGTATGGTCGTGAGAAGAGACAATCTAGTATTTTGCCAGAGCTTTAAAATATAAATTTTAATCTGCAATTAATTATTAAATTAAATATAATGAAATTTTTGTATGCTTAATGAGACTCCAGTCATGCTAAGAAAGTAATAAACTTAAAAACTCTAAATTATAAATCGACAATTTAATTTATTAATATTATTAAAAAATATTTCTTATCTTCTCAATTAATTTAGTAGTATACTAGAATCTAATTATTGTTGTTAAACTAAATTAAGTTTCTCTAGAAATATTAATATAAATATTTTATATCAATATAAAATAGGTCTTTTATTCCTTATATTTAATAATTTGATGCGAATTACTAATTTTAACTAATCTCATTTATAAATTTCAGAAATTGATTATTATTGTTATACCTGGGCTAAAATAATACAGATATCTTTAAAGAAGGACTGGCCCACACATTTTATCTCGATAAACAGAACATTTTTACTTCAATAAAAATCAATTCATAAAATATATAAAAAAAATAATGCTCTAATTATGTCAATAGAATTTCCTTTCAAATGACAATTCTAGTTTACGAAGAATTCAGCAACAGAATTGATAATAATTTGATAATAGATGAATAGTTGGAATAATTATCAATAAAAGGATGCCTAAAAATATAATATGCAAGAAATTTAAAATAATTCCATTCTATAATATTGAATCCTATTCAATTTATTCAAATAATTATATAACAAAATTACGCTAATAATATCAGTAAATACTCATGCAAATAATCGTACAAATTATAATAAAAAACATTTGACTATTTATTAAATAATTATTTTGCGGGTTTTAGTAGCCTCTTTATTAAGATTTTGATGACAGATTTAACAAATTTGTTGACTTTGGCCAAGTTCTCTAAGATGATAAAGATGTACAATATGATTCAGCATATACTGGAAGAAGATAGGAGGTATAACCACTAGTTTCCAACAAAATTTAATAGGTTTTTTTTATTTAAAGTAAGTAATAATATTTTTAAATTTAAATATTTGAAATCTAAAAATAAATATATGATAATTACAAAAAATGAAGAATTAAAATAAATTAATTAATAAGCGCACTAAGTTATTTGAAAAATTAAATTAAATTTATAAATAATTTTCAATGTCTATAAAATTAAATTTAGATAAAAATATTATCTCTACAAGCAAAAACTATGTCATTTAATTATGTAAAAACTAATTAAATGATAACATCATGTAAATTTATCAAAGTATTGTATAATATATTGGGTTCTTAGATTTAATTAAACAATAATTTATTTAAATTAGGAATTTCATTATAAAATGCATTAAGATTATAAAATTTCAATTTTCAAGAAAAATTAAAACTAAATCACAAATAAGTTGCGATAATGCTTTGATTTTCTTAGAATGATTTGAATCTTACTAAGGTGATATTTAAAATAGCTCTATTTTCAATTAAGTAAAAAATAAAAATTTTATGGAAATATTTAATTTTTGAGAGAGAAAGAATATATATTGGCAATTATTTGGTATTATATCAATATAAGTCTCAAAAAAGTAAATAAATGTTTAGTAATAAATCTTTTTTATAACCCTTTAATAAAAAACGTTGAGTTTTGCCTTAACTATGGTTTACTCATAAAATTATAATACAGAATTTTAATTATAAATATTTTTTTTTTCAAATTTTTTTATCGAAATCTGTAGACATTTATAAATAATAAGATTGAATAAGGATTTTTTTTCCATAAAGGTACCCAATCAAAATTAGTATAAGGTTTAATGATAACTTTTATATTGGTGTCTAATAAGAAGTGAACATATACATAAATTTAATTGTCAACAAATAGCAATAAAATAATTAGAGTATTACAGGAAATTAAGACAACTTTAAGTTTTGTTTTTAAATTAAATTAACGAAGCAAAAAAGATGGGGGGGAATATTTTCGGGCAAGTGATTTCTTAATATTTATTTTTGTATGTATTATATTAAAACATATTTTAAATAGTTTTTTTTCACTCTTTAAGTTTAAACGATTATTTAAAAATTCTATAAAAGTATAATTTGAATTCGAATAGGAAGTTGATAAAAGTTTAATTTAAATTCAAATCTTTAATTAATTATTATAGGAATTTGGTTGCTTTCATTTTAACACGAAGTACATATTTATATATATAAGGGCTCCTCTCAGAAATCAGAAAGCAACCAAATTTTAATTCCTAGTATTTAAGACTTTTAATATTATTAATCAGACTTTAAAATTATTCATAACAGCTCTAAATGGCGACCTCCCTTAGACAGCGATCTGAGCCAGGTTGATGAGAGATACACAGGCTCTACCAGAGACGTCCCGTGAAGTTGCCGTTAAGCCAGTACTACCAGCTGGGAGCCTTGCAGGCATGGGTGTAGGGGGAGAGGAGGGTGAAGCCATTGACATGTTTGACATTTACTGTATCCCCATTGCAAGCATCTATATCGCATGGCTGCCATAAATTTCCAGTTGCCTTGTATGGTCCCACTATCATATGGCCTTCTTTAGCGATTCAGACAACACTCGTGACTCTTTTAGCATTTGGGCGGTTGGTGATAGCGTATTTCAAGTAGTCCTTGGTGCATTGTGATTAAGAAGAGCAAGATGTAGCAACTCCATTTGCGCTGAGACATTAAGAATAGACGCAAGGAACTGAAAGAGTATTAGTAAGAGGAAGGCTTGAATTAGCTGCTACCAACTCAATGATTACACCTTCTCTCTTGCTATCTGGGCCAGCACATTTACTGCGAAGATATCATTGTGGAGATCTGAAGTGCCAGAGTGGGTGGGAACTCCATTGGTCGAGACGCCAACGAGTGCAGCGCACACGGTAAACTGCTTCAAGATTCCTCTGCCTCCCTATTGGTAAGTGCATTCCATCTCTTTTGAGCCCCATTAGATAGTTGAAGAATCCGCCTAGGCGA
>ARYC01007140.1:0-38979 GCA_000711775.1 Oxytricha trifallax
AACACCAGATATATAGTCATTTTCAAAAGTTATAGGGGGGTCATTTTGTCCATTTTTGCCTTTTTCAAAATTTGTCCTGGGCCGAACTCTTCCTCCCACATGCAGTCTCGAATTCATACTTCCTAAAAACTCCCGAAAACATCGATTCTGGTTATTTTCACCTCGCTGAGCACGAATATCGAATTAGAATCGATTTATCTTCAAAACGCGAAAAGATATAAGCAAAATAAGCTATTCAGCAATTTCCTTATATAACCCTTGACTGTTCATTTTTGGGTTTTTGAGGGCCTCAAAAGATGGTCACGGAAATTCAAGAGGTGACCTGGAATTAAGCAAATCCCCTAAATTTGGGCTCCTGGACAAGAGTGTGACACTGGAACACCAGATATATAGTCATTTTCAAAAGTTATAGGGGGGTCATTTTGTCCATTTTTGCCTTTTTCAAAATTTGTCCTGGGCCGAACTCTTCCTCCCACATGCAGTCTCGAATTCATACTTCCTAAAAACTCCCGAAAACATCGATTCTGGTTATTTTCACCTCGCTGAGCACGAATATCGAATTAGAATCGATTTATCTTCAAAACGCGAAAAGATATAAGCAAAATAAGCTATTTTCAGCAATTTCCTTATATAACCCTTGACTGTTCATTTTTGGGTTTTTGAGGGCCTCAAAAGATGGTCACGGAAATTCAAGAGGTGACCTGGAATTAAGCAAATCCCCTAAATTTGGGCTCCTGGACAAGAGTGTGACACTGGAACACCAGATATATAGTCATTTTCAAAAGTTATAGGGGGGTCATTTTGTCCATTTTTGCCTTTTTCAAAATTTGTCCTGGGCCGAACTCTTCCTCCCACATGCAGTCTCGAATTCATACTTCCTAAAAACTCCCGAAAACATCGATTCTGGTTATTTTCACCTCGCTGAGCACGAATATCGAATTAGAATCGATTTATCTTCAAAACGCGAAAAGATATAAGCCAAAATAAGCTATTTTCAGCAATTTCCTTATATAACCCTTGACTGTTCATTTTTGGGTTTTTGAGGGCCTCAAAAGATGGTCACGGAAATTCAAGAACAAATGTGTGAGAAATAGAGATGGAGAATGCTTTATATTATATTCCTTACAAACTGAAGAAGCTCAATTATATTTTTGTGATATATGTGAAATAGATTTTGCTCTTAAATCAAGCTCGTACAGACTTATGAATGAGGATTGAGAAGCCAAGGTTTCTATTTAATTAAAGGATGATAAATTTTATTTTTAGTTTTACTGTTTTAAGTTTCATTAGCAATACTCTCATACTAGTGACTTGAAGAAGAATATTTTAAAAGTTCACAAGAAAGATATAGAAGTTGAGAATCATTAAGTTCAGTTGAAGCTTCTCAACAAAAGAATTATGAGGAATATTCTTAGGTTGTAGTGCCTGAATAAGCAAGAGAGTGAGAGTAGGTTTGGAATGCAGGCAATCAACTGACCTCTGAAATAATTAAAATTTTGATCAAGATTCAATATAAGAAAATACATGTTCTTGCTTTAATTAACCTAGATATTTCTCTTAAAAGCTACCTTATATTACAAAACTCCTTTGATAAGAAAGTTATTAATGATAATAAATATGTGTTCCACCCGAGGTACCACCCCCATCCCTCCCCAGTCTCTAAACCGAGGTATCCCCCCCCAACCCTCTCCCCACCTCAAAAATGAAGTCCCCCTAATATAACCCACTTTATATGTAAAATCATATTCCCAAGGTCTGACTCGACTCCCTTAATGACATCTCACTCTCATAACAATATTTATATATAAAATGACATAGTTTTTCAAAATTATGTATTATCTTTTTAATTGCTGTTTTGATGTCATTTTGAATTTTCGGCAACTCTCACTTCATCCGTCGAATATTGAAGACATATACTGCCATAGGAAAATATATTTCAATTGAGTTTACATTGTCTAGACTTATTGCAGATTTTATTAATACAATAAAGCTATTCACATAAAAATTCCAAAAATCTTTTTCAGCCTAAATCATCTAATTTCGATTTAAATATAAAAATTAACATGAGTAAATTTTTTAAAAATCATTTACTCTCTTCAATAAATATTATTTTATCATAAAAAATTATAATTATGCCAAGATTTAATAAATTGAAAATAAAAATAAATTAACAAACATTATTATTTTTTATTAATATTTCATTATATTATGAATTTATTCAAGACAGTAAATGATTTTTTAAAAAATTTACTCATGTTAATTTTTATATTTAAATCGAAATTAGATGATTTAGGCTGAAAAAGATTTTTGGAATTTTTATGTGAATAGCTTTATTGTATTAATAAAATCTGCAATAAGTCTAGACAATGTAAACTCAATTGAAATATATTTTCCTATGGCAGTATATGTCTTCAATATTCGACGGATGAAGTGAGAGTTGCCGAAAATTCAAAATGACATCAAAACAGCAATTAAAAAGATAATACATAATTTTGAAAAACTATGTCATTTTATATATAAATATTGTTATGAGAGTGAGATGTCATTAAGGGAGTCGAGTCAGACCTTGGGAATATGATTTTACATATAAAGTGGGTTATATTAGGGGGACTTCATTTTTGAGGTGGGGAGGGTTGGGGGGAGGGTACCTAGGCGTGAACAAATACACATACAAGGTGTATCCCTTCAACTATTTTTTAAGTGATGATAAATATTAGATGGAGTTTACAAATCAGTATTAAGTACTCACTCAAGCAAATTTCAAAGAGTGTAGTTACTTAATCAAGCTTGATGCTGTTCTCCTTGCCAAGGATCACGTTGTTTTTAGACTCCCACTTTATGAAATGACCCTATGAGATTTCATAACAGATCAAAGGAATCATAAGTAATTTGGATAAATAGCAACTCAGACCGTATAAGGTATTAAAGATCTTCACAGGTTAGGGTTTGTTAACAGAGATTTGAAGCCAGAAAATATGATGATAGACTTCTCACCTGTAAGAATAGCAATAATCGATTTCAACAGAGCCTAAAGAGTGGAAGTATCAAGGCTTGGAACTGTAGTGCGAACGCAAGGGTACTATCCAGAAAGAGAAGACTGGAGAGATGGTGACTATTAATGAGATGTTTGGGCTTTAGCAGCAATAATAATAGAGTGCAATTTGCCTCTCAACGATTACTATTCTACAAGATGCGAGAAGGATGCTAAACAAAGAATAAAGCAATTTATTGATAAAACAAGAGTATCTCAATAAATGAAGCAAATGGCAGAGTCAATAATAATAAAACCAAACTCAATATCAGAAATATCAATAGAGCAGATAGAGTTGTGGTTAAGTAAGATAAACTTCAGACTTCTCCATCATGATCCAATAGTGCATTATGAGTGATTAAATTAAATACATTTACTATAAATTTCACATTAAAACCTATTAATAACCCCAACCCCTAACAAATTCCCAACAAATCGAAGCACTTATAAACCTCATTAAGGGGTTTTAGGATTTTGATTGTTTACTTTTATATAATATATATTTATTAAAATATATTTATATAATATTTCGATATATTATTATATTTTAAATTATTATATATAAATTATTATTGCTGATAAAATCTGTGAATTTAATATCACAGAAAATCCTTTCTTTTTAATGTTATTTATAGAATTATTCAGTTGAGATTGTTTTTAATTAAATTTTAAAATAAAATTAAAATACGAATTTTAAATAGATATATTAAAATTTATTCTGATATATTAAGGATAAAATAAAAAATTATTGAATTAATTTAAATAAAATTTATGATTTTAGATATAATTATTCAGTTATAGAGTCAAGTTATTAGATGTTTTTTAGTTAATTAGTTATAAATTATTTTTTAAGTAAATATAAACTCATAATAATCATGTTTTAATAAAATCTCCTTTATATTTAATAGTCGGCAAATGCCTAATATAAATTAATTTCTTCACTCAATTCTAAAAAAAAAATATTAAATGTAAAAATTTGAGTCCAGTTGATTTTAGAAAAAACTTCTTGCTTTCATTTCTATTTTTTGGTATATTGATTATGCGTGACTTTTTAGGTTCTTCCTTTGATTTTAAACTTATTGCAAAAAATAATTAAAAAAATTAGATTTATAGATAGTAAAATTTGATTTATAATAATGCTTTGTAATAAAAATACCGTAATAATTTATAAATTTGCTTTAGATTTGCATCATTTGTTTTATATTATAGTTTTTATTGAAAAATATATGCAAATTTTAAGTATATATCGCTCTAAACATATTGAAGAAAATAAAAACTGAATGATATAAATCAAGCTATTTTATTGATAAACTTAAAATTTAATTAGAAATACTTAAAGTTTTAATTAAAAAAATATAATAAAAGAATTAAACACTATTTATATAATTTTTCAAATCTTCCAATAATAATTATAGTGAGGTAGATGGGTAATAATATATAGGCTCTAGAAAATAATAAATTAATAAATAAAGGTTTATTAAATATTAATCAATGTATATATTGTTTTTTCTTAAAAACTTTATTAATTAAATTTCCTTTAGATTATAATGTCTTTGCCATTTAAATGCTACCCATTTTAAATTAATATATTTCGATTAGTTAATTATAAGGGTTAAGATAATTTATTATTTTTTTATTAGATTATGAAATATATTACTCAAATTACCTATCTTTAATTATATTTGTGCTTAAAATTTTAAGCTAATTAATTATCCATATGTTTCAGTTTATTTTTATCAATTTTCAATACAATTATTATGAGAACCTCTATTAATCAAATAAATGAATGAAAAAAGTGAATTAAAACATGAAATATATAAATAAATAATTCTATATTTTAATAATTATCTTATCCTCGACTTAAAATATAAATTAAGATTTTAAATATAAAAGAAGAAGAATGAGCAAGAAATTAAAATCTTAAGTTAAATAAATATTATTTTAAATGGATGGGTGAAAAGATCTTACAAATATAATTATTAGATTATGTTATTTTGTTATACCAATCAATTGCTTTAATTTTTTTATAATTAAAAATTAAATTGATCATATTGGTATTTATTTTTTAAAAAAATCCAAATATTTAATTGCAAATTTTAAATTTATTAACTTATTTTGTTTAATACAGAGCAAGAATTAATTTTTTTATCAAATTGAAATAGTGTTTTTAATTCAATTATTTTAGCAATCAAACATTTTTATTTATGAAAAATAGTTAAAAATGTTTAGATTTTCAATCAAGAAATAAAAATAAATATGATGATTGATGATTTTTAGCCATTGAATTAATTTACGGGAGGTTATCAACCGTTTATATGAATTAGCATCAAACCTTTCAAAGTACTCTCAGACTAACACTTGACTTTCAAAAAAAATAAATATAATGATTTAATTTTTGGACAATTATAATTCTTTATAAAATTCCATAAATTAATAATATTTTTATTCAAATATGAGTCCCTTATTAAACTAATTAAATATTGGTGAAGTCCAAAAGATTTTAGAAAATATTTTTAGAGATAAATAATAAGTGGTTCTAATGTTGAAAAAATCTTATGTATTTATCTCAGCAATTAAATAAAGCTACCAAATTGCATTTTTTCTTTCCAATTTAATTGATGAATATAATAAAAATAATGTTTTTTAATTTTGTTCTTTTATTTTAATTTGGCATCTTTCAAGTCATAAACTATTTAAAGATGTATATAATGCAACGATAAAATTATCAACTCCACTTATATTAAATCAATTCCTAATCTAAGCCCATAAATTATAAATCTTTTGAATTAAATTATATAAAAAATTCATGTTAAAATTAATTCAAATCTCCAATATACTATCTAAGATGATTTCAATCTATCTCTAAGTTTAATTAATATATAAATTTAGATTAATAATATTTATAATTTTATATAAAGTTTAATATTAATATAACTAAATCGAAATATACTAATTTTCGTTTTCTTTGGTTTATAGTATTATTGAAAATAATAAATTATTCATATTTAATTTTTTAATCTTAATGATTTATCAGAATTTATTATGAACTAAAAATAAATAATAAAGGATTTTTTTTATTTTTATATATATATGAAAATAAGTATAAATTAATTATTTAGGCAATACTAATAGAATATCTTGATTTCTTAAAATAGGTCTCATATTTAAGAATTATAGTCCAAGAACACTCTTGCTTTTTATTAATAAAATAAGATATAATATTAATATTAGAAGATTTTGGTCGATATACATATACTTGTTAATTTACAATTTTTTAATATTTAATTCATAAAGATAAGAAAATTACCTTAAATGATGGTTGAAAATTTATATTTTTTGATTTTCCTTTTTCCCACAAATAGATTTACTTATTTATGTGGAAATAAATATATTCATTAAATGGATCTTATTCATATATAATTATTTTTTCTAAAAATAATTTTTAAAATAGACAAATCTAAAAATTAATATTTTATATAATTTTTAGATTTAAGCATATGTATTTGAATCATTTTTTAGCTGAATTCAACATGATTTAATGAAAAAAATTTTCTTTTTATTTATATATGAATAAAAACAAGGATATTTTTGCAGTAAAAGATGAGACCTTTAACAATTTGCACATATCTAAATTAACGAATAATTAAGAAAAAACAGCATATTTAGGAGAAATCATTTCGATATTAAAAATAGTGAAATTAGTTTAAATAGTTTAATAAATTACAATAATTAAATTAGAAATTTAGAAAAAAAAGATTAACATCTATTGAATAATTTTAAAATGAGTATTAGATCACTTATTTTTTATATAAAATAGCAATATAAGTTAAAGTTATTTCAATTTAATTTGATATTATTTAATATAAATTTTCAATTTCAAAATAATATAATTAAATTAAATCAAATAAATATTTTTTTAAAGTGATCTAGGCCACCAATATTTATTAAAAAATTACTTTGCTTTAGTTACTATATTTCTTTGTGCCATTCCTGATTTTGGGTCTGTACAGAATAATCATAAAACATATATAATTAAATTAATTAAAATTAATTGAATTTAATTTAAAATAATCTATCGCTCTAGATTTAATTCATTGTTAGTTCTGTGGAAGAAAATAAGATCTCGTTATATATAAAAATTATTTTAAAATATATAGTATGATATTAATTTTTATCTCCTCATCATTACCATTTAAATTAAATTAAATAAATTAAACCATTTTAGTCAAATGATGATTTATTCATGTTATGAACATTTTAATCTTGCTTTTGATTGCAATCAATATTGCATTTATATTATTTATAATTTTAATATAATTCTCTAAAATTATCATAAATTTAAAGATTGTAAAAAATATAAATGATTTATGATAATTTATATTTTGTATAAGGTTGTCTTTGAACTTCAAATACATTGATACCTACTTAATCATATTAAATATTTTTAACAAATATTAATATACTAATATTTCTTACATATTTTATTAATATCATCTATTTCAGATAAATTGAAATCTTTTTTTCTAAAATCAGAGTAAATTATTCAATCAAATATAAAAAAAAAACATTTAAATTATACTTTGGAAAGAATAATATAAAATATAATATAATTGTGAATTATATTGATTTCCTTTCCCTCATTTCTTTATTAAAGGTCCTTTTTTAAATATAAAACCAAAAATATTATAAAATAATTCATATATTCATTTAATTAAAAGTTATTAGCTGCATCTTATTAAATTTATAATTCATTGAGAAATCAAGTTAAACAAATATTTTATAATTATTGTAACAGTTAAATCTACCAGATTTTGAACAATATGGTAACTGTTTCATAAAGAATTATAATATTTTTAGATCATTATACTTTTTTGTATATCATTCGAGATCTTTTTAATTTTATTATAACTTCGTAGTAAATATAAAAAAACAAATAATTTCAAGATTTATATTGATTTTCCTGCTAAATGAGAAAATTAGTTCTGCTTTTAGTAAAATTCAACCAATTTGATACAATAAAGCAAGTACTTAATTTTCTGTCTCAATATGTTAAAAATATTATTGTATTGTAGGAATATATTCGACATTGAAAATTAATTATAATTAAATTAAAATTATTTTATTTCAAAGTATTGGCAGTTAAAGTAAGCCAATTTGATCGATCTTAACCTCATTCGATAGAGAATTCAAAATTAGCTGGACTTTACTATTGGCGGTACTATTTTATCGCATCCCTGGAGCGAAATAACTTCACTTTAATTAAACTCATCTAAATTCATTAAATTATACCCTCACATTAAAGTGAAGTTATCTCACTCAAGGGATGCGATAAAATAGTACCGCCAATATTAAAGTCCAGCTAATTTTGAATTCTCTATCGAATGAGCCCTAGATCGTTCAAATTGGCCAACTTTAACTGCCACGATTTTGATTTATTATTAATTTGAATTTAAATTAATTGTCCCAATTTCGAATGTATTCCTACAATATTATTAAGCGAGTATAATTAAAATGGGGAGACTGTTAAAATTAAATTAAAAAAGAGATCAAATAAAATTATGATCATCTCAATATACATGAGTTAAGATCAAACAGTCACTAATTTGAATAATGTTTGAGTAGATCCTTATTTAAATTTAATAATTATCAAATCAACTAACTAAAAATGGAATTTTTGTTTTTTATCAATTTTTTCTGATTTTTTGTTCATCGATAAGCAGATACTATAGCTGATCTTCAAGATTTTTCATAATTTTCATAGATATCTTCGGGGTATCTTCAGGATATCTTCCTCAAAAAAATTAAAGTGTGGAGAGTGGCGAGAGTGTGGAGTTCAACATCAACAAAAAAAGTAGTAATAGCACTAATAATCTTAAATCAACCATTATTATGAGTCTGGTTGAAATTCTAGAGAACTTTAAAATTTTACATCACTGATTTTTACTTAGTTTTAATCAACATCATCTTTAACATCATCTTTCAACATTAGGGACCACATCTATGAATTTAAGAAAAACAAGATGTTTTTGAAAAATCCCAGACTCATAA
Organism: Oxytricha trifallax; assembly: GCA_000711775.1. Classification (NCBI taxonomy): domain Eukaryota; phylum Ciliophora; class Spirotrichea; order Sporadotrichida; family Oxytrichidae; genus Oxytricha; species Oxytricha trifallax. The sequence goes on from ARYC01007140.1 coordinate 9,080, forward strand.
TAATGGTTGATTTAAGATTATTAGTACTATTACTACTGTTTTTGTTGATGTTGAACTCCACACTCTCGCCACTCTCCACACTTTAATTTTTTTGAGGGAGATATCCTGAAGATACCCTGAAGATATCTCTGAAAATTATGAAAAAACTTGAAGATCAGCTACAGCATCTGCTTGATCGATGAACAAAAAATCAGAAAAATTGATAAAAAACAAAAATTACATTTTTAGTTAGTTGATTTGATAATTAAATTTAAATAAGGATCTAGTGACTGTTTGATCTTAACTCATGTATATTGAGATGATCATAATTTAATTTGATCTCTTTTTTATTTAATTTTAACTGTCTCTACATTTTAATTATACTCGCTTAATATTATCTTCCCAATTAATTTAATGTTAGAGGACTATTTTATTAAATTAAAATTTAAATCTCAAAGATAATAGTTTTGTAAATATTCACTATTTTCTTGAATGAATTTTTATAAGGATATTCTAATGCATCGAGATTTCCTCGCTATCTTAAAAATAATATACTCCTTTCAAAATTTCAAGAATTCTGTATAATTTTAAGCATCATATAAATTTAAATTAAAAAAAACACAGTTAGAAAAAGGTTAAACTAAATATGACTGTTAGATTTAATATAATAGTTTTATTTTATTTGTAAATATTTATATAAACTGTAAGGCAATGGCTATACTTAAATAACACAACAATTTCAAATGTAGTCATTTAAATTCTATGAATTTTTTTTTATTAATCTAATATTGTTTTGTTAGTTATAGTAAAACTAAAAAAATTATCATACTTTTATTGACTGTTTTTTTAAATATTTATTTGAGATTATTTTAACATAAAAAATAAAAATGATAGAATTATAGATGTTTTGTAAAACTATTTATATATACGTTTAATTTTTTAAGTTGTATATTATGCAATTATTAAATAATTCATAAGATCTATGAATAAAAATATAAATTAAAATATTGTTTTGTTCTAGCATATACTTGGCTAAAATTTGCTCTTAAGTTACTAGTTTATAGAAAAATTTGGGGGGGGGGTCTAAGTCGGTGCAAAAATTTTTTCAAAATCCTAAGTCGGTGCAAAATTTTTTTTCTCAAAAACATCAAAATCCCTAAGTCGGTGCATGATCAATTTTTGACATTATTGATAAATTTTATCATCTTACCCCACATAAAAAGTATCATTATCAACTAAAATTTATGTCTCAGCTTCTGAATCGGCCTCCTTCATTAAATTTCGATCATAGGACACTTATAATATTATTACAAAAATATTTTTTCTCTGTGGCAGATATTTGTTTAAGTAAAATAATAAAATATTCTTTCATATTTAATATATAATTAGTCAGTACGCAACATAAATTTTGGATTGAGTACATCATAATTATTCGCTAAACTTAATGTTGTCTGGAATTAATACAAAAACCATTAACTCAATTAAATGTCTTTTTTTAAATACACTAATCAATATGTGCGAATTTTTAATTCCAGACAACATTAAGTTTAGCGAATAATTATGATGTACTCAATCCAAAATTTATGTTGCGTACTGACTAATTATATATTAAATATGAAAGAATATTTTATTATTTTACTTAAACAAATATCTGCCACAGAGAAAAAATATTTTTGTAATAATATTATAAGTGTCCTATGATCGAAATTTCATGAAGGAGTCCGATTCAGAAGCTGAGACATAAATTGTAGTTGATAATGATACTTTTTATGTGGGGTAGGATGATAAAATATATCAATAATGTCGAAAATTGATCATGCACCGACTTAGGGATTTTGATGTTTTTGAGAAAAAAAATTTTGCACCGACTTAGGATTTTGAAAAAATTTTTGCACCGACTTAGACCCCCCCAAAAATTTGTAGTATAATTTTTTATTTTTAAAAGAATAATGAAACTCAACAGCTATTTAAATAAAAATGAAAAGTAAATTTTTCATGCCTAAAAACAAAAAAACCACATAACAATATATTTTTATTAATTCCTTAAACTTTTCTAGTTAATTTAATGATTTAAAAAAAGAGTTTAATTGATTGATTGATTCATTCATTTTTTATTAAAAATAAATAAAAAATATGAATAATTTTGATATTTTATTGGATATATAATTATTTTTAAGTAAATATTAAGAAATATTATCTATCTTTCTTGAATTAGTGCACTAATCGACTCTTAGATGTTTATCTGGGGAAGCAGAAGGAGTTAAGGGATTTTATTTAATATTTAAGTGAGGAGAATTCAAATTTAAAAACTATAATTAAAATCAAATTCAATGTTATTCAAATAGATTTAATGATAAGGGGTCTTGATTTAGGATTATTATATTTTTTCTATATTTCATAATATATTCTTGTGTTTGAGTCAAGAAAAGTTACTAATAAAATATTTAAAAAACCTCATATTAGGTATGAAAATGATTTTATATTTCATTCACTTAGTTTTGCTTTTATATTTAAATAACACATACTTTTATTTTGTAATATTATTAGATTTTATAATTATTAAAAATTTAGTTTTTGAAGATTGAGTTATAAATATTGATAACTTTATGATAATAAAAACAATTGATTTATATAAAGTAAGTTCTTAATTCAATTGCTTAATAATATAACTAAAATATTGTAAGATTTTGTCCATCTATCTACTAACCCCCTAAAGATTATTGTATATGAAAATTATCATTAAATTTTGTCTTTGTTCTGTGATAACTGAATATTTTCTAAATCCTTCATTTTTTAAAGGTGAATATTCAGGATTAAGCAATCTCTATTTTATTATTGCAAAATTGGAGAAAAATATTTAAATTGGAATATTATAAATTACAATTGTAAATTATTTTGCGTAATTAATAGCTCATTTGACTCTGGTATATATTAATCATCTTCAATAGCGCAATTTTATTATTAATAGTGACGAGAAGCAAATTATGACAATTTTAGTTTGGGTTGATTATAATATATTATTTAATTTTTTATTATTAGATATTACTCATAAATTTTTTAAAAAAAATTTTAAGAAGTTAATTATATATTTTTATTTAATTTAATGTTGAATTTTAGCCACCTTAATTTTCCTTGATTTTAAACCCTTATTTGATAAATTTGGAATAACTTATAAAATAAAGATATCTTGAATTATATTTAAAATAAAAATTATTGAAATAATATCAATAATTTATTAATGGAAGAAATTATAGCAATTATTTGATTCTATAATAATATTTTTGATTTTTATTTGTAATTATCTCATTTACATTAAAATAATGTATTTTTATTAGTATTTTTAAATTCTACTCTAATCTTTTTTATTTTAATATAATGATTATTAATGAACAGTCTCAAACATCACTGAGTCCCTTAAAATTCTTAAATAGTTAATTTTCTTGTTTATTCTTCTATTTTATTTAGTATTCAATTTAAATTTTGTTATTGATTAATTTCGAAAGTTTTAAGAAAAAAATAAATATATATTTAAAAGTATGTTGCTGAACATTTTGATAAAATTGTGAATTGCTAATTTATGGATATTTTTAATTTTGATTAGATTATTTTGTATTCTTCAATAATTATAAAATGCCTTACAAATTAAAATAATACAAATCATTAATCCTCTATAATTAATACATCTTCATGCTTATTTAGGAATGCAATTAATTTAAGGCAAGACATTGAAATAGGCCTCTTGATAAAATTATTAAAAAATTTCATCTTAATTTTGCATTAATGTTTTATCTACATATATTAAAAAAATATAAAACATATATTTTTAAAAGAATTGATATTTGATTGAAAAATGGATATTAGAGGGCTTATTCAGCTGTAGGTCTCTCTTTAGGGTCTTTAGTGAGCAAGCCTCTTATTAAAATTTAAAGTTAAGGAGAAAAGTTACTCAGCTTATTATTCATATTTTTAGCAAAATTACATTTTCTATTATTAATTAGCAAGTCCTTAATAGTACCACCCTCAAACATATATTATAATTTCTAAATTTTATAACAAAGTTTCGCCTGTTACAAACTTGTATATTAGGCAACCCAAACTAAAAATATCAGACTTTGTGTCTTATTATTTTAATTGAAATTATACTAATAAAAAGTATATTTAATTAGTTATTGTCTAATTTTGATCCTTATAAAACTTCAGGAGAAAAATAGCCAGGGGTGCCACACACGGTGTCTTCGTCATAAGCTTCATCGTTTGTATTTTAATTTAAATCTATCAAAAGTTATACTTTATATGTAATTTATTAATTTGATATAAATAATGAGTAATATAAATCTACAGCAAATCCAAAGTCTGCTATAAATATATATATTTTTATTTTTTAAAAAAGATTAAATAAACATAGATAAATAATATAAAATTTAGCCTATAATAAATCTGCTATACCCTTAATATATTCAAAATTTAACATATATATATTACAATTCCTTAGATTAAATATTAAATTTTAGCTAAAGTGACTTATATTATGGAATTAGAGTCCTATAAGATTTCTTATCTGTACACAAATTATTTGGCATTACTTGCACTATTAAATATATTACTCTTTGATTATTTGCTATTTCTAGTCACAAGAATATTTTCTGGCTTTATATCCCTTAAAAAATACAATAATAAACTAAAGGATTTGGTATTTTTCAAAGAATTATAATACATTACGAATTCATTACTATATTTTAAAAAAATAAAATCTCTGTGAATAATATTATTTTTGTGCATGAAATCAATGGATAGCAATAATTATGCCAATATTTCTAAATGAAATAATTAATTGGTAAAATTAGGCAAAAAATATATACAAATATAAAGATATATAAAGGTTATTTAATAAAAGAATTTAAAATTTTAATTTAAATAAAGTATCATTATTCAATGAATTTGTCAGCTGGAATTAATTTATTAAGAAATAAAAGTTTATTAATTATGCTTTAATTAATTGATTTATATTAATTTTTATTTTTAATTTTTTAGAATGAATTCAACAATATCATTCTTATTTCTGACTTGTATACTTATATGAATTAATGTAATAAATTAATATATAATTTTAGTATTATTATTGTGAATAATTAATTATTGACTCTGGAAATGGGGTTAATCGTTTAAGGTTAGTACCGTGTATTAGTTATTTTAAGTCTCCGTCAGGAATATAATCTAAAAGCAAGTACACATTTTGAAATCTAGTTTTATAAAGAATTTTTGAATTCTTTTATAAAATAAACTCTTCTTTATTTAAAAAATATGCATTTGAATGATTCTCATACACTCTATAGATTTTACTATTACTAAAATAGAATTGAATTGGGAAAATTAGATAAATAAATAGAAATTTTTTTAATTAATAATTATAACTGCCACTAATTTGACATGCTTATAGATAAAATTTGGTCATAAGTACTTACCGTTATGTTTTAAATTTTATACTGTATCTATCCATTTCGAATACGGAGATTTATTTTTTCCTAAATGTCATTTGACCGGTTTGACCAGTTTGACCGATTTAACGGAGGTTTTTGTAGTCAAATTCACCGGATTTAGAAATAATTGTGATTGATTGATTTATTAATTAATTTAATATTAAAATAAATATAATAATTAGTGATTTGACCGATTTGACCAATTTGACCGATTTAACTTAGTTATTTTGTGGTCAAATTCTGAAAAGTGTAATATGTAATATATATTAAAACCGATTAAAATTAAAAACATCAGGAGTGGAAATGGCACAGTGGTCTCTTACTTCCCGCGCGCAGCTCTATTACGCCTCTAGTCTCCAACAAGATTATTAGTGATTTGGATAATGAATCTATATGGAACTGATGTTGATCAAGCTAACGGTAACACTGTTATTTGCGGTTCAACTAGTTCAGGTGCCTAGCCAAATTCATTCTTTACCACAGAAAACGACACTGCTCTTAATCTAATGTCTAACTTAGATTGAATTATCTATTGGGCTTACACTGCTTCATTCATTATGGGAGCTAACTACAACTACGAAGCTGATATGGTTTACACCCAATGCGCTATCACTGATGATCAATTATACGTTTACTCATTACTTGTTGTAGATAAGGTTTCTTCTTCAATCACGAATGACATTGTAATTGTTAAGCAAGAATACGAGTATGGTCAATACGTATACTCAAAGAAAATCACAGGTGACTTCAATTGCATCTAATCAGGATTTGTTATAGAGCTGCGCGCGGGAAGTAAGAGACCACTGTGCCATTTCCACTCCTGATGTTTTTAATTTTAATCGGTTTTAATATATATTACATATTACACTTTTCAGAATTTGACCACAAAATAACTAAGTTAAATCGGTCAAATTGGTCAAATCAGTCAAATCACTAATTATTATATTTATTTTAATATTAAATTAATTAATAAATAAATCAATCACAATTATTTCTAAATCCGGTGAATTTGACTACAAAATAACTCAGTTAAATCGGTCAAACTGGTCAAACCGGTCAAATGACATTTTAGGAAAAAATAAATCTCCGTATTCGAAATGGACAGATACAGTATAATATTTAAAACATAACGGTAAGTACTTATGATCAAATTTTATCTATAAGCATATCAAATTAGTGGCAGTTATAATTATTAATTAAAAAAATTTCTATTTATTTATCTAATTTTCCCAATTCAATTCTATTTTAGTAATAATTTAAGTGCAGCTACTTAGCTTTCTTAAGATTTTGATTTCATCAACTATTTGCTATTTATTAAATTGTATTTATTATTTTAATCTGTATTTTCAAAAATATAAATAAGAGATACAAAAGAGAGAGTGTCTATTTAGGCTGTTAATATCAAAGAATTCCTTCATTCGGCCTATCCATTGGATAAATATATAAAGGGTGAGAAGACTTAAAAACTCAACTGTGACCAAAATTGCTTTCGCTTCATTCATAAAGGTCCTCCAATCCCCAAACATGTACAGAATATGTGATTTCTTATTTACCAACTAAAAACGAGAGTTAATGCTTTACCTGGTTCAACCACTAAAGAATTCTAGGATATTCCGTGTTTTAACACAAGATAAATATAAATAACCCTAGAATTTCAAACCCCCCTCTAAATCATAATTGAACAGCTGACCAATAATATGAAATTAGTAGGGCCTAAATCTCAGTGAAAATGAAAAATAATTATAACAATATTTAGAATAATTAGAAATATTTAGGAATATTTGCTTCTTAATTATAGGGTCTAGCTTATCCTTGTTAATAACTTTTAAAGCATAAGTCTTTGAGGCATCTGATATTTTTTAAACTTTATAGACATCAGATGTGAATCCTTGTCCTATCTTTTTTTATAATAAACTTACATCATTAAATTTCTTATTAATTATAAAATTATTTATAAATTTTTATCTTTGACGAGAATAAAAACTTTTTCTAGGTAAATTATTTTATGCAATATTTTTTCTATGTCTTTTTTAGTGCTTTTAATTTATCATATATTCAATATAAACATTTAAAAAAGTTTTAAAGAAAATTTTATTAATATATATCATAAATTTTAAGGTGCTTTTAAGGATAAATTAGATAAGAAACTTTAATCAGAGTCGCAAGGATTTTTATTTGGAGAGTTGTTTAAATAGATTAAAATTAGTAAAATTATAAAAATTCCCCAAAATTATTTAAATAACTTCAAATTATACTTGAAAAATTATTTAAATTTCCTTTAAATATATTTTAATTTAGTGATTATACTGGAATCATTTTATTTTCATTATAAGTATAAATAGATCAAGTTACTTTAAGCATAAATAATGATACTTAACTTTTAATAAGATTTTAATTTTATACATAATGAATGGAATGATAAAGCTTAAATTAACTATTTTATTAAAAATAAAAGCCTTTATTTTCTCAATTTTAAACAAGCTAGTAAATTAATATTATAATTTTTGATAACATTTTATTCATTGTAATTCTGAAGTTTATAATCATTATATTTCATTTTTATATGCTTTAAAAATTTATTTAACACGCATCTAAAAATTACATTAATTTCGAGTAGCGCACATTACAGTACATTTAAAAGTAATTATTAATAAATTATTTTTTATAAATTGAAGATTATTTAATATAAAATACTCAAATATTTAACAAATTTTACCAAATTTTTTATAGTAAAACTGAGAAAATACAAATACATTTAATTATTATATTATTATCAATGTTATTATCGTGTTATAATACTATTGTATTGCCATTTTTATTGAATATAAATTTACTTGCTGATCTTTTATTATCTGTATATCCCAATATTTTGGGTAAAATCCCAAGAGAATTAGATTGCTTTAGTACTTGATAATATTTTACAATTTCTAAAATAAATTAGATTTAAATATTTATAAAAAAAGATGATAGTAAATAACTAGAATTTTAATTAAATTAGTACATTGCTCTATTTAATGGAAATTTTTCTTAGCAAATTCTCTACTTGTTAGAAAGTATTAATAATATTTAGAAGTTAGTTTGCTTTTATTAAGAAATCTTTTTAAAACATCTAACTTTTCATGTTTGCATTAATAATAACTTATGACATTTGAGCAAAAAGTATAACGGAAATTTTTGGATAGTTTTATAAAATGAAAAATTTCTGTTTGAAATAGAATTGGATATTCATTAAATCAATTTTATTTTTTTGTGCTTTAAATTATAATTAATAAGAATTCTATTGAATAATAAAATTATAATGCCGTATAAATTTATAATTAAACTTTGTTATTGTTTTATGCAATAAATATTTAGCAATTTTCAAATTTGATAATGAGCATTTTGAAGATTTAAATAATATACTGGGATGAAGAAATCGCCTGCTATAATCTAATTTTTATTACAAGTCATAGTATTTTCTTTGTCAAACTCATGTTATGAGATCTAATTGTTCGCTATCTCACAATCTTATATCTTATCGAGATTTTATTATATAACATATTTTTTGATAATTATATTAGAAAGAATTGATTTTAAAATTTTAAAAAAAGGAGCTTCACCTTTTCAAATAATATTATATATTTTTCGAAGAACCCGCAATCATTTCTATGAATATATTAGATAATTATTTAATACTAAGCAAAAATATAATCATATTGTACGGATTATTAATCTTGAATGGAATAGTCATTGATAATCAAAACCCCAAAACCCATTAATGAGGTTTATAAGTGCTTTGATTTGTAGTGAATTTGTTAGAGGTTGGAGTTATTAATTGAATGCGAGACAAAAATAGCAAGCTTTTGGGATCGATGAAGAGTATATATATTTAGTGTTTAAACTGCGCTTTGGATATGAGGTATACATTGAATAAGCCAAACCTGTACTTAATTATAAGTAATTGCACTGCTCTTAAAGCGAAGTCCTTCAACTCTCCGCTCCCATTGCCTTATAACTGTATTACTAAAGCAATAATAGCTGAATTAAATGTCTTAGAGTAAGTCAAAGTTTCAATTGAAGCATATTGACTATCTTATTAATGAAAAAACTTTGAAGTATTGGGTTCACCTCTCTCGACTAACGAGCTACTATGTTTCACCGCCAGTTCCCTGAGTTGAAGTTCTCTGCATAGTATGTTGCTAATATTATAAACGAAATGGTATCTCTTACAAAGGTGTGAATCGTATCAAGAGAGTGATTGATTTCACTCTGCCATTTTACAACAATAACCTAAATTATATTTATAATTAAATGCAGAGAGCTCAATTGAATAATAGTAAGTTTATACATGCTGACGAGGCTGTATTTACCTTCAACACTTTCATCTTAAAATCATGTTAAAAAAGACAGAGTAATATAGAAGTATATCACTAGAAAGTCAAGGTATAAACAATGGCAATTCTTGGAGGTATTAGCGAGGATGTTGGTTTAGAGACTTATTTTATTGATCCTCGATCTATTAAGACAGAGCTATATATCAATTTCTTAGAACAACTTAGAGAGAAGTACCTTGAATAAGAGATTATATTGTTTGTTGATAATCTTTCTGTTCATAAGACGAAAGAAACAAGGTAGAGTTATGAACAACTTAGAATAGCACCAGTGTTCAAAGTACCTTACAACCCATAGTTTAATGCAATTGAGTTCTACTGAGGTATATTTAAAGGCCATTACAATAAACTGCTGCTCTACCACTAGACGCATGACCTACCTATCGATACATTAGAAATATTAAATATTCAGCGAAGAGAGTAGATAATTAATTGGCTTAAAAGTGTGCTATACAAGGGAGAGTGAATGTATATAAATAAGTTTTGTAGTGAAAATAATGAATATATAAGTCACATTTAAATTCTTTAGAGGGAGCTGGCTTCTCTTTCTTTTCCTCTACTTCTTGCTTCCCTCCTCCTAAGTTTCTTCTCTTGCTACCAGCCTCAGTATCTATGTTAATTGACTCTGGAGGCTAAATATTTGAATAAAGTCTCTTGCTAACTTCAAACTTTGTCTGCCACTTTCTTTCTCTGTGAAGCATGCTCTATTCCTTCATCAAGAAGATGCCAGTACCAAAATTTCCTAAAGAGTTAAACTACTAATCTTACTTGAAATATAAGGATGCTTCTGCAGCTCTGATAGCCAGCTCTCACTTATCTTGATCCATTGTTTATCCTTATCTCCTGATGAGATTCTGTACCTTTTCTTATGAGATTCTTGAATAATATCTTTCAAGTAATCACCTTTATTGTTGCAAGTATTCCAAAGAAATAGTTTTATTCAGGTAGTTTATTTGACAACTGTTACTTAGTAGGCGGGTGTTATCACCGACACCACTACCCCTCCCCTACCCCTTGCACACCGACACCCCTACCCCCCATAAAATATGCCATTTTATATGAAAAAAATTAGTCCCACAGTCAAATTCCATCATGACATCTCAGTTTCATGACATTTTATATATAAAAAATTATTAACAATTTTTCAAAATTTTTTCTCATATTTTTAGTCTCAAAAACAATAAAAAATTTTATTTTTGGTATTTTGTACTACATTCGCCACTTTTTTGTAACATACTCACAAAGGAAAATAATTATTATTATATTTTTTTTAATTAACAATATAATTTATTTCCAATTAAGTTAGAGGCAAAACATACATAAATTTAACTGCATAAATATTATTCTCTTTAATCTTTATCATTCAACATATTTCATAAAACTACTGTGACTAATTTATTATTTAATGGATGCACAGTTACATTTTCAAAATAAAAATTAATTCTATTTCAATTTTAGGTATTTAAAAACAACTATTGTTATTAGATCAAAACAAATATATATTTTCATTATGCATTACTTTCCTAGTTTAAGTTTAATCAAATATAAGTTATATTGTGAAATAATAATGTATTATTTTCCTATATTTAATCGATATATAAATATGTAGATTATATTTATTAAATAAATTTATGTTTCAATAACTTTTCAATGGTCAAGATGCATAAAAGAATAATTAAATTGTTTTAATTTTCTCTGCTAAAAACTTACTAACTTTTAATTTATAATATCTAGCTTAAAATAATTACTAAATCTTTCCATCTTTACTGCCATCATATAATTCTAAATATATTCAAATTACATAATTAATAGTCGTACGTATAAGTAAATATAAATAAAACATGTGAAACTATTGTATTTTTTAATTTTTTTGAAGCTCAATTTTTAAAATATACAAATCTTAGCAAAAAATTTATTTTATTTAAATAACCTCCTAATATTTATTAATATATAAATATTATTAATAAATAATAGCTTTGTAGCAAATAAAGCAGTTTGAAAAATATAAATTTTTTTAATTAATATAAGTATTAAATTTAAAATGTAACTGTGCATCCATTAAATAATAAATTAGTCACAGTAGTTTTAGGAAATATGTTGAATGATAAAGATTAAAGAGAATAATATTTATGCAGTTAAATTTATGTATGTTATGCCTCTAAAAATAATTGGAAATAAATTATATTGTTAATTAAAAAAAATATAATAATAATTATTTTCCTATGTGAGTATGTTACAAAAAAGTGGCGAATGTAGTGGAAAATACCAAAAATAAAATTTTTTATTGTTTTTGAGACTAAAAATATGAGAAAAAATTTTGAAAAATTGTTAATAATTTTTTATATATAAAATGTCATGAGACTGAGATGTCATGATGGAATTATATTTAGACTGTGGGACTAAATTTTTTCATATATAAATGGCATATTTTAATGGGTGGGAGATGGGAGGGATAGGGTTCGGTGTGGCAAGGGTAGGGGAGGGGTAGGGTGTCGGTGAGAACAAGCTGGTATTGCGAAACCTCTTAATCATTCATTGCATCATTATATAAGTTAGTCACTGAGATTTCTGGAAAGTTTTGAATCTCTGCAAACCTCACATCTTAAGTTTTCAAAGCTTTCTTCTCTTCGCAGAGTATTGCTCTTAGAAATGAAATTTTAGTATCTTCCATTGTTGGCAGGAACAAACCAACTGCATTATAAAAATTAGTTACTATGAGTTCATTACCTTGCTGCACCAGGAAGCGAGCAAATCATCCTTGCTTCGAATCATTTCTTGTGCTTGAACTCTTTTCATTGCATCATTCATTGACTCCATCTTGTTTACAGAAATAAGAAATGATATTGAAATTTAAGTTTATTGATCTCAATTATATACAACTGTACTTCCTATTAAATATGGACATCCTATTGGAGGTCTACTTCTAAGAAGGATATGGAGAAGGTTTTAAGAACTGGCTTCAAACTTGAGAGATTGATACCAATTTCTACTGTTATAGTTCCATATTTTTAATTTAAATTGGTACGTATTTAATTAGGTTCACCTCCTAAATAGGTAGGTACTGTAATAAACTTATTATTGAAAGTAAAAATGGTTACTTCCTCACCCATATTTAGAGCTGAATCGTCTCTTAACACTCATAATTCTTCTCTAATACTCTAAGAACTTCACAGGCTTGCAAAGCTCTCATATAAGCTCTCAGTTATAGAGGCAGTCTTATAATTTTAAATTCAAATTTAAATATGAGCGCTAACATTTAGAAAAACAACAGCACTTCATCAAACTAAATGAGACTAACCTTTGCCGTCAATAAAAAGTGTGATAGCTGTGAGATGAACTCTCATAAAGAACTACCAGAGCTATCACTTGAAGTCTCTGTCATTAAAATAGAAATTAAAAATAGAAAATAAATGGCAAACAAGTGTGTGGGAGACAGAGAGGAGGAGAAAAGTATTGATGAAATTCCTATAAAAACTAAAGAAGTAAAAATATTCTTTTGAGAAGTGTGAGAGAGACTTCGCTCATAAATCTAGTTGGTAGAGGCATATAAAAGACCATACAGAAGCCAAGCCAACTGTATACTTAAAGTACGATTTAATCGACGGAAAGTATGATTCCTTCGAGTGGCATAAGTAATATGCTAAATACAAGAGATTTTAGGAAGCATCTTTTAAAAATTAACAAGAATGATTTAGAGATTGAAAAGCATGAAGATGAATTGAAGCTACTAAATAAAAGAAAAGCAAGAAAATCTTCGAAAGTGGTTGAACAAGCTAGTCAGAATTTGTGTGGAAATCACGCAACCTACTAGCATCTGAAATCACAAAGATTATGATTAAAATTCAATATAAAAATATTCCTGTTCATGCCTAAATTGATCTAGATACTTCACTTAAAAGCTACCACATCTTAGAAGACTCCTTTGATAAGAAAATAATCAATGATGATCAATACACATACAAGGTGTATCTCTTCAACTCTCTTAAGTGATGATAAATATTAGATAGAGTTTACAAATGAGTAACTCAAGCAAAGTTTAAAGAGTGTAGTTCCTTGATCAAGCTAGATGCTGTTCTCCTTGCCAAGGATCATGTTGTTATTAGACTCCCACTCTATGAAATGACCCTCAGAGATTTCATCACTGATCAAAGGAATTTTTAGTAGCTTGCTTTGATATCAGCTTAAACCTTACAATGTATAAAAGAGCTACATAAGTTAGGCTTTATTCATAGAGATTTGTAGCCTGAGAATATTATGATAAACTTCTCACCTGCAAGAGTAGCAATTATTAACTTCAACAGAAAATTAAGGGAGGAAGTATCAAGGCTAGGAAGTGTTATGGTAACTCCAGGCTATTATCCTGAAAGAGAAGACTGGATAGATGGAGATTATCAATAGGATGTGTGGGCTTTAGCAGCAATAATAATAGAGTGCGATATGCCTCGGAATGATTACTACTCTACAAAGTGTGAGAAAGAATACTAAGCAAAGAATAAAGCAACTTTTAGATAAAAACAGAGCATCACTATCAATGAAATAGATGGCAAATTAAGTGATATTCAAACCAAACCCAAGATAAGACAATTCAATTGAATAGATAGAATAGTAGTTGAGTAAAAAAAACTTCAGACCTCTACCACATGATTCAAAAGTTCATTTTGAGCGATTAAATCAAACACATATTATAAAATTCACATTAAAACCCAAGCCCTAACATATTCCCTATAAATCAAAGCACTTATATAGCTCATTTTTGGCTTTTGGGGTTTTGAATGTAGGTTCCTATGGATTTTTAAATTTTGAAGTATTAAATTGTTATCTTTTCGACTAATTGCTAAATATTAATTTTATGATTTTATATATTTTAAAAATATTTTTAGAAAATTACAAAACTTTCAAAATTTTATCAATGATTCCCTAAAAATCAATATATGCTTCAAAAGAAAGATTCATAACTTATAATAGGAAAAAGATAAATTTAAATTAATAATTATAAGTTAAAATGAACACGATGGAGATATACATTCTTTTAAAAATCTTATACTCTTTCTACAATTAGACAAGAAACAGTTGGTGCTTAGTAGTGACTTCAGAAACGAACAAAGAGAGGTAATCAAGGAACACTAAAAGACAACGAGAGAAACATATACTAGGGATATTGAAAATTGGACAAAGCTATGTAATGGTTATCATTTTCATTTCTAACAAGAAGTATTCCTATTTTTACTCGTTTAATTCTGATTACCTTATATTTTTCACAAAATTTATCGTAATTAAATTATTATAAATTAAATAATAGGCTCATTAAAAAAACAAGAAATTCTATATATATATTAAAATATCGATTTAAAAATTGCTAGGTGACTTTTTTGAAGGTAAATTATGCATTAATTTTATTATGTGGGTTGTCAAATAAACTTTTCATGTTCGAATCTAATTTTTTTTTATCTTAATATTGATAAATTTATAGCTAAGCTATCTTATTATTACATTAGTATAACTAAATCAGATACATTATATAATAATATACAAAATTATATTATTATTCTCATTTGTGGAAGTTTACTCTGCCACAAGATTTAAATTTTTTAATGAAAGAATATAAATATGTTAAATGTAATAAAGAAGTGCTTTTTATAAGAAAGGAAGTGGGGTTAAAAGAATTTAAGTTGAGTTAAGTTAATTAATGTATTATTTTAACCAAAATTTTACTTTTTTTTATCACCTTTATTAGAATGGAACTTGGATCTTATAAACAGTTCTATCTATTTTTGACTTATTTTAAAATAAAACTAAAATCGCATTTTTTTGGACCAATTAAATTAAACTTTTTTTCATTATTATATTAATTTAAAATTTTTAATTTTCATAATTCAATTTAAAAATGAGCATTATCTAAACAATTATTAATAACTATAAAAAAATAAATAATATAAAAGTTTAGAAATAATAAATTTAAATGGAGGTTATAAAGTATTAGGAAAATCATATATTACAAATATAAAAATTTGATTAATATTATTCTACTCTATTAATTTTTAATATATTTAGAATTAGTGCAAATACTATTTATTCATTTAATAACACCTGATGTAGGAATATAGATATTACGCATTGTTATAAATTTCTTGAAAAATACAGTCAAAAATGATGAACAGAGATGAATTAAATTTAATTTTACATGATCATTGGTTTAATTAAAATACAAAATTTTAATTATGATAAATTACCTATATATATATTTTTCAAAGTATTTCGTACATGTGCTTTACTAAGTCAAATTTCTTTCTTAATTTTTCTAAAATTCTATCGAAGTCTTCATTCATTCTTGGAGTCCCACATACCCATAATTTACTTAAAAAACTGCCTTGCTCCTTTAGTACGCTATCATTCTAAATATGTATATAGCATACAATCTTTTGTATTTCTGCAATAAAATATGGCATTTTTACATGAAAATAATATATAAAATCAACTGTCTCTAGAGACCACCTACTTATATTACAGTTGCCCTCTCCATCCTCGTCCTTTCCAAATCGAACAATGTATTCAAAGTTTTACTTTCCTAATTGATTTGATATTAATTCCAGACCTTTACATAAATCGAAGCCTATTGCTTCAGCTTTCGAATGAAATGAAGCATACAGGATAAATTTGAAATTTTATAGACTAATCTAATCATCTTCTTGAGAATTTAGCAGGCCTAAGTTTTTACGGATTAGGTGAGCTACTAAATCTAGGAATACTAAAATTCCAGTTCCAGCTGTAAATGCTATATGAGTGCCAGAATGCTAAACCTTATAAAAATATGCTTGATATTTTAAAATCCAATTCTAATAGACCAATATTTTTAGTTTAAATGTCAAGTCCTTTTCCCATTGGTCCCTTAATATGATATTGCCCATTACATTCTTTATCCTTCGCAATAACTTAAGTTAATTTACCATTTTGATATTACTTTATTGTTAGGCTGAGTTCATTACTAGGAGTTTGATCAAAGAATTAATTGTGTATTTTCATGGGTGAATTATAATTAGCATTCTTTTTGTTTGCTTTGAAGTGCTAAATGAGTAGTATATACTATCTATAGGTCTCTGATTCCATAACGTTACAAATAGTATAGTGACGCTTTACTCTAGGCTCAAACATTTCGTTTATTAAAAAGTGCTTTCCAATCATATTTAAGTCCTCATAGTATTTCTGAACTTATGAGACTTGAAATTTCATTTAGAAAGTATAAGTGAAAGTTTAATTCCTGACTACCTCATCTTTAGCGACGATTTTTCCTATAAACTCAGGTGCTTCGTTGATCAGTCTTGCTACTATCAATTTATTGATTTGATGCACTGCAATTGCAGAATGTGTATGGTTAGTCTTTTTTGCTGTGTAATTTTCTAGTTAATAAGCGCCATAGAAATATTTTGATATATCTTGGCCTATGAAGTGATTTATCAGGAATGTTCCACCTGGATGATTGAATTGAAACTATATTAATTAGTCATTCCTTAAGATTCATAATAATGAAAAAATATTTAGCAATTTGATACTAGTCTACATCAACAACAAGATCATCCAAAACGACATATTGCTTGCCATTTTTAATATGTTCCTTAAATTCTTTATTAGTCATTGTAACTTTTACAGGTGCATATTCAACCAACCTTTTCCTCTGTACTCTATATATAACTTCACATATAAGTAAAAGTCCAAAAAACAAAACAATGTGGCCAATCCCTAAATCATAGTCATCTCTCTCGTATCTCTTGTTGTAAGCTTAAACACCAAGCAATATGGATATTTGTGATATTACAATTAATCCGTAGCCTAGAACCTTGTGATTGAACTTTATAGCTTTTAAGTAAGGAGTGCGCCATTTAAGCTTGTATTTCATGAAATATAAAAAGAAACCAGAAAGCAATATTATACCTGAGAGTATTAAAACTGCATAACCTAGTTTAGAATGCAAGTTATCTTATAAAATTAATCTAAGATATGTTTGATTATTTTTCAAAAAAAATAAATAGTAATTATCTCGTTTTATGTTATATTATACAATAAATGATAAATCTCTAAGTCTATAATCATAGTATTTGAAAGCAAGAATACTCATAGCAATCGTAAACCCAGTAATCATAGTCCCAATTGCCATATGCAGATAATGATTGAATTTATAAAATATTTGCATGTACCTGACTGATGCAATCTGCAAAAACCCCAGAACACCCCAGGCTTGCCATAACAACCAACCATGTAGATATAATATATCGTAGCCCATAATTTCAGCTCGCAGATCAAGCAGTCCTCCTGAGCTTCCCCCATCTTAAGGAAATTCAGTTGTAGTTTTAATTAAAAATTACTAAATGAGTAGAATTTCTTATATTTTTAATTATTATTAATGTAAATGATAATAATTTACGATGAAATAATCAATAATTTTATTTTAAGTAGAGTTAGGATTAGTAGTGTTTGTTCCATTAGTACCGTTTGTTTAATTTGTAACAACGGGAGGAATATAGTATAGTCGCATGTCGAAACTTCCCCAAGCGTTGTTGCTGTGCTCAACAAGATTCGATGTGTATGATAAACCCATTTCAAATCAATTTATATAACTCACTTATATAATGCATTAAGCACTACTACTATGTTATAGTGATAGGTTTACATATGCAAAGTTCATAATCATACTATTATTCTATAAGGCATGAGTGTGATATAAAATTGTATAAATTAAAATAAAGAAGTGACTAGATGATAATCTGAAAGAATATAATAGATTGAATTCGAATTTCTTTGAATTCTTATGTGATCTAAAAATTATATGTAACTTACGTAAGGAATGATATAATCGAGAGAGTCCCCTGTGCTCAAAAGTCTATCACTTGTAAACACAGTATGAGTATTCAATAAAATTGAAATAGATATATCCTATATTATTTCAATCTTATTTTAATAGCTTTTTTATGAGTTCTTTATAAAAATAATTTTATTTTGTATTTGTGATTGTTATAGGTGAAATTAGTAACATAGTTATTTTTTGAATCTATATCTGGTTGGTATCTGCCTCGAGAGTACATATCTTGAACCTTACTTGATGCTTGCTAAGCCTACCACAAAACCATATCGCAATTGGTCATTGTTTTCCCAAATCCAATTGAAAAATATACATTAAATATATTACATGCCTTCCATTTATCTAGTTTTAATAATTTCAATTATAAATTGAGAAATATTGATTATTTGGGACAGTGGCTTGAAACCTGGCAGTAGTCATATTTAGCATCCACACTCTCAAATAATTTCCACCTGGAAAATTGAGTTAAAATTAGGCATTACTCCCTCTAATCAAATTTATGAATATCACCAAGGTTAATATGTAGAAATAGTTTATAGAAGAAGCTGTATGATTTGAAGTGTATTTCATTTTGAATTTATTAAAACCTGTTTTTATATAATTAATCCAATTTATTTTAAAAATATATTTACTGTAGATATATAATTAGGCTTTAATTTCAGATTTCACTAAATAATTAGTAGTTATAGATGAAAATTATTTGTTTATATTATTGATAAACAATTCAAATAAAATATTGATATTTTATTTATAATTAATAAATTACAAATTAGATTTTATGCATTAAAAATCTACTATATTAATTATTAATTTTATTTTCTAACCATCAAAAACAGAATGATGTAAATTTTAAATATTTAAATTTATAGTTTAGAATAGATATTAAACTGTGCATTTTACACAAGAGTTATGACCATTTTGATTAAATATATAATTAAAAATATCTTAAATTATGAATTATATAATAAATTACATACCTATTACCATTTATATCTTAAATCTCAAATCTTTTCCCTTATGCTAGAATATTAACATATATTTGTGAAAATTTCATTTTATCGAGTACATATTGTCAATTGCCTTTTTATGTTTTGTCAATTATAAATTAATTTAAATAATACTATAAAATTATATCTTATAATTCTTTAGAATATATTATAACGTTGATAAAATTACTTATATGAAATTGATAATTCAATAAGAAACACATTGACATTGTACTATATCAAACATCTATAGGGAAACTTGTTACTGTTGAGCCATTAGGATAACATTACTATATATACAATGGTTAGTGGAGATTACAAGAAATAAACCAAAATATACAATATTTTTATAAGATGTTTTGGAATGAAACAGTAGTGGACTAACCTGGAAGTGCCTTAACCATAAATTTATTACAGAGTGTGAAACTAAGTAAATTTGACCTTTTGTAGTAGAATACTGTCATCAGACAAGTTCATAAACAAGTTTACACAAATCACATTCAAATAATGTTACAGTGTTAATACTAATTATTCAATGTAGATTTATCAACAATTACATACCTTCTTATAACTTAATATTATTGAATTAATTTCAATTTTAAAATATCTTTAACAAAATTAAGTTATTAAAATATTTTTATTAATTCATATTTTCCACAATTAATTAGTAATTTTATATATTTTTACTTTAGAGAATGATTACATAATTTTGATATTTAAGATTAATTAATTTACCATAAATATAATATAAATATTTCCCAAAAGCAATTGTATTTAACTAATGCAAATATAAAAATTATTTTGTATATTTATGAATAAATTTAGTTGGCATAAGTGGAGTGCAGTAAATGCTGTTGACATGAATATTGAAAAGTTTGAATTATAAACTAAACTTTATAAATAAATTGGTCTTAATTATAATCAAATTAAATTTACTAAATTAATGGAGAAAATTTCAATCGCTAGCAGAATCGACAAGAAGAGTTTCAAATTAGATGATGAACTGTTAAGAAAGAGACTCAGAAGCAAAGTCGCAAGAAAAGTCAAAGTTTCTCATAAAAAAGTAGTCCCATTGGAAAGCTACTTTGGCTAGCTAAGTCAAAAGATGAACACAAGAGAATCTAAATATTCTAATAACAGTGGATACTAGGGACATAGTGATTTCCCAGATTTCTCTTACGAATCATCTGATAATTTGTAGAAGAGATAAAAGCACTCAGAATTATAGTGCACAACTATAACTCAAGAACCTCACAATTCTAGCGAGAGTAAGAAGAGAGACAAGTTTAAGAAATCATCATATATTGAGTTGCAGTAGACCATCAAGGAAGTAGATGAAGATTAAGATGTTGATGAAAATTTGATCAGTACATTGGGTAATAATGCTCAAGATGATGATGAGCTCCAAAATTCAGGTTAGTCAGCTAAGTGCTAGAAATAAGTGGATGAGGATTTGGCAGAAGTTGATGAAGACAAGTACAATTGGGGAGATGAAGAAAATGTTGATGAAATGGAGGAAGATGCAGATGAGTCTTAGAATGTTGATGAAATGGACGACGATGCAGAAGAGTCTTACCCACTTTAGTTTGTTTGCGACGCAATAAAACTTATCAGAGGCCTAAAATTGCAAAATATTGAGGATCCTGTCATTCGTCGCGAATTGATTCACTTAAATTACATTATTGAGACATCAATTCAGAGAAGAGGAGTCAACTAAAATGCTGGTGACTATCATTATATATATTAGTATATCAAAAATAGTTTCAAGGGAATAAATGATAAAGAGTAATTTTAATTTATTAAAGGATATGTGTAAGAAATGCCAAAAACATATATTAATCACCCAGTAAAGAAGATTCAAGAATACCTCAATAAAGTAAGCGAAGGAATTACTCTAGACAATTCGCCTCAAGTGTAAGTTTGATTTTATCCCATTTTGATTCTATTTATAGGACATTCAGTAGAATTCTAATTGCAGCTTATGCTTCTGCTAGCAAAAGCTTAGCTACTGACATCCAGCTAACAAGTTGCTTATCAACACTAGAGGTCATAGATGTTGTTCTAAGTACTTAATAGCAGAAGCTTCAATAGAAATTCAAAAGTTTCTTTGTAAGCTATTTGAATACAGAGATCAAAAGGGTGAGCAAGGAATTCGCCATAAATATGAAATCCGAGGACAATAAAAAAGACCACATATTTGTACATAAGCTCCCAGGATTGACATTCACAAGAGATGTGAACGATAGGATTGAGAAGGTTAGGATAAAGAAAATGCTAGAGAAGGAAACTGAGACAAGAATTGCAAAAGATAGAAAGATCGCCAGAACAGCAAAGTAGTTTGGACAGTAGGATATCATGCAGAGAAGATAAAATCAAAAATGAGTCACCAAACTTTATGAAACTAAGCGAAAATTATTCATAACTTGTTATTAAATAAATATTCATTAGTTATAAACATTAAAATTGCTTTTTATTACCAATATAGCAATATCTGTTACTTAAAAAATTGATTTAATAATACACAAATTAGTCAAATAAAATTAAATTCAAAAGAATTAAGCTATTTATGAATATAGATAAATGCTCTATATAATATAAAAGTTATGTAAAAAAACAATAAAAATTAATAATATATGGTAATTTATTAAATAATCAATTTAAACATTAAATAATAAAATATTTTTATATAAAATGAAATAATATAGCATTATTTAAAGTAGTAAAAATATATAAGTTCTAATTTAATATTTTATAGCAAAGCGACGTACATGTCGATAATTTTATGTTTGTTTTTATTAATAGTATATATTTATTATATATAAAAAGATTAATTTAATTTAGTTTGGACTCTTTTTTTACTAGTATTATTCCACATTTTCATAGTATGTCAATTGATGACTAATAAAAATATTATAATAATTAGATGAAAAAATCAAATAATTATCAAAATAATCATTGATATATATATCTTTAAATTACTAAAATTAATGAAAAATAATTTTTAACATATTTATAAGATAATACTAATTGTTTAAAATAATTTAACAATTAACTTTAACTATAAATGACTTGTCTATATTGTATTTAATTCCAAGATTTTCGAGTGCCACATCAAACCCTTCATTCATCAATGGTGGCCCACAAACCCATAGTTTCTAGATTTTCCCGTGCTTAGAATTACGCTCCAGAACATCATCTAAGAAGTACGAATCCCATCGTCTATGATTCATAGAACTCATAATTTTCTGGCTTTCTTCATCAGCAATTACGATTTTTTTCTTGGGAGTGTAGCCTGTACTATGTCTCAAATGAAATTCGAAATTATCTAGAGAATGTTTTTTACACAATCTATCTAGGTATTAGCACATTTCTAATCCTATGGAATTTTCTTGATCTTGGAAAGAGGCGTAAAGTATGAATTTCATACTACTAAGTCCCTAATTTTTATCTTAATTTGCTTCTACAACTATAATACCCAAGAGTCTATAATTCAATTGCCAAGAGTCAAGATATTAGTTAATTTATAATTTATCAATATAATTTACAATTCTATTGATTATTTTTGTTTAATTTTAAATGGATTATCAATTAGTTATAAATTAACTTTGCTAATAATTTGATTAATTATTCCTTGTACACTTTTTAAGATACAATTATATTTTTGGTTTTATCATGGTCCGGGTCACTTAAGGATTTCAAGTACTCTATATTTTTACGTGCTATATATGCCACTAAATCGAGAAATATGAGCACGCCTGTACCAGCCACGAATGCTATATGAACTCCATGGTCTTAAACCGCTAGGCCTTTTCCCATTGGACCCTCCAATTTAAGCTGCAATTTTTCAGCATGCTTAAACAAATGCTTTGATAAACCCCCTTTTCTTCCATAATTTTTCACAGTTAAAATGACTTCTTACTGTTGATCTTAATTGAAAATTTCTTCATTAAAATCTAAGTAATTTCCCTCCTCTACTGCTTCTTCAAGGACTCTGACGTAATTCTTATATGCCATGGGTCTTATTGAATTACAAATGGTATAATAACGGACGATACCAGGTAGTTTCTTGCTTGTTAACTTGTAATGCTTTCCTATCATATCTGTCCCTTCGTAGTAGTATTAAACTTTTGGCATTACACTATCTGCTCTGAGTATGAAGGACTCTGTGTTTTAATTGATTCTGATTCTCTCTGATATTTTTACATTGCAAACTTTTTCCCCATTTTTAGGAATTTAGAGTATGATGTCCTTGATTTTAACATCTTCATTTGCTTAGTCTTTATTTTCCTGCAATATTTTACTTTATTTGTACCCTTCTTCAACTAAAAGTTATCCAATAGCTAAACTATTGACTATCATTCTAGCTTAAAAAGAGTGATTACAAGGTTTAACTCCTGCCTTATTCTCTAATGTGTAGCCTCCGTCGAAAAATTTAGAGATGTCTCTTCCAACATTTTTATCGATAACAAATGCACCTGCGGGATGAGAAAACTTATACCTTGAGATGTCTAAGACTAAATGATTCATCAACACAAGTTATTCTCCTTTCTTAATTCTATCTTCAAATTCTTGGACAGTCATTTTATTTGTACTTATTTAATAATAATTTGTAAGCTATATTGGTTAGTTCATTGAATTATTTTTTAAATGAGAATTTTATTAGGGTGTGAGATGAACTTGGTATTTTTCCTATGCACAAATCTAAAGGTTAACTCGTAAGTTATCAGAACAGTATAGAAAAATCCACAATGAATAAATGCGAGAAGTGTTCCCTCAACATCCCACTGATTATAAGTAAGTGTGCCTCCAATAATTGCAAGTTGAGAAATGAACACTGTAAAGTATGACAAGTACTATAAATAAAAGTAAGTTTAATAAAATGAGAATGAACTGAGAGAATGGAATTATAAATAACATATTAATATTTGTTATTCGCTGGAAAAAGTAAAATTTCACAAAAACCATTTTTAAGTGAGAAATCCATTTTAATCAGATTTACTTCGGGAATGTCATCCGGTGTAGAGTTGGTAAATTTAATAAAATAACGCAGTGAGTAACTGCAAAAATAATGTGCAAAAAGAGAAAACTTTTCTTACTTTATGAACGTCCTAGATTATGAGTAGAATGTTAGTCTTCCATCTAAGCCTTTTTAGTAGCATTCGTGAGATGATTCCCTCAATTGCCGCAAAGGGCAACAAAATTGCGAGTAGGGAGCCTAATATTCCATGTATAGAAACTTTAATTTTCCAGTCCAAGTATGTTATTGCACCTAGTCCAAAGATCAAATTAATGATAAACAACCCTGTAAACTATTGACAAAAATTTCATATGATTAAGTTAATTTACGCATTACTTTGTTTTAACTGATTTAATTTAATTTTTACCGCAAATGGAATGAATAATCATGTTCAGTCTCCAGTGTTGTTTAAAATATCTATTGCTCCAGACCATGAGAAATCCCATAAGCCCCCAGCATACCCACATCAGCCATCCGTGCAAAAGCCAAATAAATTGCTCCTTAGCAGAGTATTTGTGATGTCTCTCTTCACCCTCTATCTCCCCATTATCAAATTAGTTGCTTCTTTTTAAAATAAACGAATCTTAAATCTTAATTGTTAATCGAATACACACCCCCGAAACCCCCTCATATTAAACTTAAATATTATTCAATTGCTTGTTCCATTGAGCAAACTGGAAATCGAATTCCCATTAAGATTTGAGTCAGAGTCATTATTTGATATTTATTAAAGTTGTCTGAATATAAATCCAGCAGTTTAATTGGTCAGATTATACATTTCCGGTGCAAATTCTTATAAAATATTAGCTGTCTATGTGATTGTCTTATTATGCAAAATCATGTCTAAAAGTATTCCAATATTAATATAGAAACAATAAAATTAAAGAATAAAATTCATTTACAATTTACTTATAATAAACGCAATATTCGTTTGTTTTTAAAGTATTGATTTATTAATAAATTAGTTAATTTTAATGAGATTTTTAAATCCTATTGTAAATTCGGTAGTTTATGATATTAACTTGTAAAGTGTAGTTTATTATTTATTTTAAAGAACATCATCAAATAAAGATTTTAAATATTCTAAGATAAATTTATTTTTTAAATTAATTATTAAATATTTTGGCATAAAATCTATATAAACGTTTTTTAAGGAAATATTTTATGAGCAATATATTGATTTATTAATTTATTTAATTGGTAGTTTTAGCGTTAACTGTTGGTAAAAGTAATTATAAAGTATTGAAATTCAATATTTCCTCTGAGATGTAATTTGTTAATTGGTTGGTGATGCGTTAACACGAAGATTTTACTTAATTTAAATCTAATATATGAATCACTGCAAAAGTGTGCATTAATATAATTGCTGAAATAGTGGAATAACTTGAGGTCATTCTGGTACAAGTGAGTGTTTGCAAATTATAAATTAATTGATTCATTAATTTACTCTCTAATTCTCTTAATTTGATTAGTATTAACACAGCTAAATATAAATGCTCTCTTTTGATATAGAAAAAGAATGCTTTTGAATTAAAATGCTAAATGAATTTAAATAAATTTGCATGCAAAACGATGTAATCTGTCTTGTTTCTAAGCCAAACTATAATATAATAAAATAAAAAATAAGCTAAATTAGCATTTGATATTAGGGGCTTTGAAATTTATTTTGAATTTTTTATAAGCGAATGCACGCTATTTTGATTTTTGTTATATAATCTGCACGAACCTATTTTCAATAGAAATCGCATAATTCATGATCTGGCTGTCTATATATGTTGCGCACCATGTCTGAGAAGTGTCCCATGCACACATCGAGTCCAGTAGCTTCTCTGAATAAGCAATCGTAGAATTTCTTCTCTGACTGCTTGGTGTAGTCTGGAGCGTCCCTTATTGATTGGCCGTATTTTCCTTCGGTGTAGCATCTCCACATACCATCTAGTGGTTCCTTGCAAGCCAGGAAATTGTCTGAACCTTGCTTAATCATCTCTGCGTGACAAACATCAACACCTATAACAGTCAAAGTTAATAAAATGCTACTACTGTAATTTTAAGTATTTAAGGAAATAACTAATACTGAGTGATAATGATAGATTTCTCTAGTAATAATTTGGGAAAAACCTAGTAAAGTTTGTCTAAGCTTCTCTTTAAAATTGACATTGTCAAATGACAAGGGGAAGTCATTTAAAGATTTTACTAATTGTTATCATTAGATCTTATTATTTATCTTCCTCATTGGCCATTTATAGTTTTCTCTAATCGAACCCTTACTTACCAATTTGATAATACAAGCATTGTTTGTGTCTGTTACCAAGCAGTCTGATCTCACCTGATGATGGTATAACACCATCGAGCTCGAAGCCCATATCGTGCTGACCACCCTTCTTCTTTTTGAAATGCAAGTTATTATACACAAGTTTATCATAGTAGTGAGGAGCTTGTCCCTTTTAGTGCTCAGTCATATTTCACACTCAATTATTATACTAATTTATTATTATAATTCTCATTTTTGTTTAATTATTATTATTCCGTAATCCCCTCTTTCAATCATAGAACTATTTTAAGTAAAGCTAACATAATTCAAAGTGTGTTTGTGATAAATTTGCTTGTTTATAATTACCAAATTAAATAAGTTGTAAAATAGATTATATATTGAAAATGGAATAATCAAATTTCTAACAGCAATAACAGACTAGTGCTCCTTAAATTCAGCCGCCCATTAATTATGGGGGGTAGATCAACCCACAGCTGTTTCACCCCTCACAGTCACATAATCAATCAACCAACTAAAATGTAAGTATAGTCAATAAATGTGGGAAACTTTGAGATTTACAAGATTTTGGATGTAAATTTTGAGGTCAAAGATCTCGAAGTATTTTTTTGAATGTTAAATTTGGTAATAATTTATGCTTTTTTTAGAATCGTAATGAAAATCAGACTAATTTGATTAATCATGGGTAGATGAGAAACAATTCAGTTGGTCACCAATAAAACAATGAAGTAAGTTTGAGTTGATTCATTATGAATTTTTCCATTATCTGATAATCTTCTAAAAACACAGTCTAAATTAAATACTGTTTATATAGATAAATTCGAACTTTAAATTTCCCCCAGCTACTTCAAATCAAAATGTGAATGGAGTAACAAACATAAGACCTGCTTCAAGAGGTCCAGTTATAGTTGGTGGTGGTGATTAAGCTTCTTAAAGAGCCTAAAATAGCATGAGTTCAAACTAAGCTTACGCCATTCAAAATGATCAGCAGACTTTTCAATTAAACTTCATAGTTGTTGATTGTTAATATTTGCATTGAATATTAATGTAAGGGTTTACCGCCGGGAAGTATGCCTGGTGCACAGCCTTTTTAATTCACTGGAGGTCCTAATGCAGCATCTATGTCTAATGGTTTCTAGCAACAACAACCTCAAAACAATATTGTCATAATTATGATTGAGTTAATTTTAATTTTGCCAAAATCTTCGAAATATCTTTCCTTAAGACTTATAATTTTAATTTCATTGTAATATGCAGCCATAGTTCCACTTCATAGCAAATTAACAGAAGTTCTACGCATAAATATCACCAGACAAAGCCCCTCTTCTCTTCAGGTAGGTAACAATTATTTGATTTAGTTGTGTAACTGTAGATATAATAGTGAGAAAAGGCCATTCACCACTGCTGCAAATATTAATACTCCAAGAGAACTATCAAATACAGATAAAAGTCATAAAATATTAAAACATATGAATAGTCAGATACTTTAATTTTATGTTGAGCTTCTTATATTTGAACTTATCATATTTTTAATAATTCTCATAAATAAAGCACATTTAAATATAGTTGATAAAATCTTAGATTAACTTTATTAAAACTACAAAATTATAAATGAAAATATTTAAAACCTAAACATCAATTAATTATATTCAAAAATCAATCTAAGGTGAAGAATAATGGCAACATGACAGGAAATGGTAGTGATCCAAATAAGATGATGATGAATGGAATAATTGCAGCATCATCAAATGTAGGCAATAATATTGAAGGAACAATAAGTAAATCGAATATTAAAGGCATATTAAATTTATTAATAGCTAAAAATATTGATTTTATAATAAGATATTATTAAATTAATAAAATTATATACATCTTAGATAAGATATGCATAATCAAAAAATACTTAGATATGAATTATAAAAAATTAATTTTATTTCTGTAATAATGGGCACTAAGAAAGAGCAAACAGTAAACATGGATCTCAATCAAAAACGTAAACTATAATTAATTTAAAATATCTTTATAGTGGGAGGATAAACAATGCAAATCATGGCAGTACAAAAAGCGCCCAGTAGAACCAGCTTAACCCCATGCCATACCTATAAATGGCCTCTAAAACCCACACTGGAGCTTTTCCTCTCTAATAAATGCAAATGGCTGCATCTCAAGGTGCAAAATATGTCTCATCCACTGGCCAACTAGCAGAAAACAACAATAACATTCAAAACCCCAAAACCCTTTCAGTAGTTTGATTGAGTTTTTGATTGATAAAAGTAGACTATTAGTGCATACTTTATTAGGGTTTTAATAGGGTTTATGTAGGGGTTTAATGTTTAAATATTAGTATTTTAAGTGAGTATATGCGAGGTTTGGGGTCAGTTTAAGACAGTTAGTATATAGATTTATTGTTTAAGTTGCGATATGGATGTGATTAATTTAGTGAATAACTCAAGCCTGTTCTGAATTACATCTATAGCAAGGCTACTCCATAAATCTCCAGCAACTGTGAGGTCTCACTGTCTATTAGCATTGAATTTAAAGAGATAGCATCTTAATTCTAAGCCTAAGAGACCCTTAAAATTTTAGCAGCATCATATTGAATATCTTATTAATGATAAGACTCTTAAATTCTGGGCTCATTTCTCTCTTGCCTAGAGGGCTGTGATGTTTCATCGCCAATTTCCTGAGCTCCACATCTCTGCTTAATCTATAGCGAACATATATAAAAAGAATGGAATATCTTACAAGACAGTCAATCGCATTAAGAGAGTGATTGACTTTAATGTTCCATTTTATAAGGATAATTTAAATTATATATTCGATTAAATGCAGAGGTCTTTAGAACATAATATAAAGTTTATACACGCTGATGAAGCTGTATTTACATTCAATACTTTTATATCAAGGTCTTGGTACAAGAGGTATAGTAATTAAGAAGTTTATGACTAAAA
>ARYC01007141.1:0-28738 GCA_000711775.1 Oxytricha trifallax
AAAGGCAAAATTAAATGAGTGCAGGCATATCATCTAGCTTGATGCTATTTTACTTGGTAAAGATCATTTAGCCTTCAGGTTTCCTTTACTTGAAATGACTTACAGAGAATTCTTTTCTGGCAATAGATGTCAGAGATAAGTTAGCTAGATATTATAGCAGATAGTTGAAGGGATTGAAGAGCTTCACAAGCTAGGTTATGTTCATAGAGACTTAAAGCCAGAGAAAATCATGATAAACTTTCATCCTCTTAGAGTTTATATTATTGACTTCAACAGAGCTCAAATAGTGCAAGCATCTGCATAAGGAAATGTATACGACACTCCTGGATATTTCCCAGAGAGAGAGGATTGGAGAGATGGAGACACTTAATAGGATATCTGGGCTCTCGCAGTAATAATAATAGAGAGCGACATGCCAAGAAATGATTACTTTAACTGCAGGAGTGAGAGAGATTCTAAGCAGAGAATCAAACAATATCTCGATAAAAATAAAATAAATGGAGGTCTCAGAGAACTTGCATACCCAACTATTATCAAGCCAAGCTAAGAGAATTAATTAACAATAGAAACAATCAGACGGCAACTTAGAAAGATAAAATTCAGAGAACTGCCACATGACTCTTTGCTTATGTTTGTGTGAAATATTTAAAAAAAAAACTCACTTGTTATACTCACTTAAAATACTAATATTTAAACATTAAACCCCTACATAAACCCTAATAAAGAATGCACTAATAGTCTACTATTATCAATCATAAACTCAATCAAACTACTGAAAGGGTTTTGGGGTTTTGAATGCACTAACCTATAAAATACGTTTTGAGGATAAAGAAAACTTCCAATATCTCCTGTAGAGGTAAATATCAGTGCTGAATATTGATTAAAATGGGAACAATGTGATTCATTATGCGATATAATTGGAGAAATTGGAGTTCTTGAGTTATTTAATTGAAGGGAAATTCGATAGTGAGATCATGAAGATGTGTGAGACAGGTACTTAAAGTCTTAATGACTAATTCACACATAAACCTTTTTTAATACATTTTTAGTTTGAATAATACTAAATTTAAATCATTTGCATGATAAATGAACAGAATTGAAGTAGATAAATAATATTTTTCATTTGTTGTCAAATATTAGAATAAATTGCCAAATTTAATTTAATTTAAATGTATAGGAACATTTTTATAAAAATAAAGCTGCAAAAGAGATATGTGAAACAATAAGGACAGGCACATTCTAATGGATCCCAGAAGCGTTACAAGCCTTAGAGAAAAGTAACTTCAAAGAAGGAAACACTTGCCTGCATTTAGCAATAGACATTGGTAATCTGTAAATATTTAACTACATCGTCACCATGCTCAAAGTGAGAGATCATATGCGGGGTCTTGACAAGAATAAATTTTGGAATATGTTTAAACTCTCTAATGAAGTGCAGGAATTTAAGAATAAAATTGAAAATACTCCGCTTTTGTTCTCTGCTAAGAGAAATCAAACTCAGATTATCTAAATATTATAAAGAAAAGGATTCATATAAGATTCTTAGATTTATTTATAAAAATTAGATGTTTGAGATACTAATACAAAATGGATGCTACATATATACATAGTGCAATAAATTTATGAATGTGCTTCACTATGCTGTTTTAAATGAAAATCAAAGTTTGATTTAGCAGATATAATAAAAAATTATAATAAATTTATCAACTATCTTATATTATAGTATATGCTGATGCTGAAAGTGATAGGCTTTTGAAAGAGAAAAATTTTAATTTTTCATTCGATTATTGCTATTATAAAGATATGATTTATTTAATTAATATAAATTTCCGAGATGAGACTCCATTTATGCTTGACGATAAATCCAAATACGAAAATATTTTTCATCATATTTGGGAAGCTGCTTCAATTTAATCGACACTAATGATTGAAAGACTAGATTGGCTTATTAAAACTGAAAAATATGGATGCAACCAGAAAACACTCATAGGATAAATAATTTATGAATTAAAAAAATTAATTAAATAATTTACTGATAGGACAAAATTCGCCTTTACATTTTGCAGTTATATATGAAAATTTAAAAGCTATTGAATTTTTATGTAAGCAAAGTACAATTTATTATATGAAGGGTGATAAAAATTTTCTAAGAATACATTAAAATTTATATTAAAAGTGACATCTAGATTCATTAAAGAAATTCTCTGGGCTAATCTCCTTGTGACTTGGCTCTCTTAATTCCAAAAAAGAAAATATCTCTAAAGATAATTGATTATTTGCAAAAGAAATCTGTTTCATCCTAGTAGTTTGGCAATAAAACTCTATCCCCTACTCCAATTATATTAAACAAAGAGTTGACAAATAATACATTTAGCAATGATAACAATTCACTTACAAAGGGCAAGCATCCATAATTATTGATTAATTAGAAGCATTCGCAAGCTTCTTCAGCCATGAATATCCTTGAAAATGTGAATAATCAAAATACGCTGTCAAGTGGGCTAAAAAATAACTTCAAACCTTAAATGACTTTAGGAAACAGCAGCTCAAATAATAACTCATCTCCTAATACAAGGAGGGCATTAAACAATAAAAATCTGAGAATCACCGTGGAAATGGCTGCACCCCTGAAACAATTTCACTCGGAAATATTTGATTAATAGTAAAATATACTTGTTTAAAACATGTTAACTAATCATCCAGGAATCTTCAGTAATCCATCCCTAAGTTAAATTAATATGATATTATATTTAGTATAGATTAGTATAATAATTTGTAAGCGTTTAAAAAAGGAATTCTTCTCCTATGTCCCATTCAATGCTAAATTATTAATACATTTTCCTTAATTATGTTAATTTCATGTACTTTTTGATAATAAAAATTAATATAATTCATCAGACGAATCAGATAGAGATACCAGTAGGATTTTAAGCAATTCCTAACACCCCACTCTAACCAAGGGCTAATCTTCCAAAACCCTTGTAGATGATGCAATTAAAAGAAACAATTCCTCTTGGGACACAATAAACATAGAGAAGTTTCTCTCAATCTTATTATAATTATTTTATCAAATACCATAAAAATGCTATAAATAAGTATAATATAATCTATGAGATCTACATTGATAACAAAGATATGATTGGAATGTTTTCTGTCGAAATCTTTAACAAGTGGAGGTCTCAGCTATTGAGATCAGATGATACTAGAAAAGCAGAAATTAGGGATTGCTTCAAGCAATTTGATGCTAAAAAGCGAGGGGTGATCAAGTGGAATGATATCAAGGAAAATATTAAAAATTTGATAAGAACTAATATGACAGTTTATTTTGTTTTTGATTGATTGGAATAATTTATATTATTATATAAATAAAGGATAAGCTGCAACTTTTGGATTGTTTGTTTGCTATTGATAATGAAAAATCTAAATTCGTAGAACATATTCTAAAAATTTATTTCAATAATTTCAAGTTTTTATTATTGTAAATATTTAGAGATAAACTATTAATATGCATTAATATAATTTTGTTCTAGAATATATAATTGTTTACTATAGCGATACCAAAATCTCAGAAGAGGTCTTTCTTAAGCTAATTTTAAGTAATAGCTTATCAAAATGAATAAGACTTATTATAAATAGAATTATCTTATAAATTTATGTTTTTAATTCAAAATCAAGATCTTTAATGGCACTTTCAATCAATAAAAATAAAGAAAATATATTTATTACCAAAAAATTTAACTATATTTAATTTCTAAAAAATTAAAAATAAGTAGCTTGATCTAAAACCAGAAAAGTAGATAAACTTAGCAAAATAAAAATCCAAGTTTTCAAAATACTAATTTTTAACAGATTCAGAGATATCCATCCATCACACAATAAAACAGCTTAACTAATCTGCAAAGTTTTCTCGTAGCTGGGGCACATATCAAGGGACTTGCAATTTACTCTATATATAAATTGATTTTAATGTATAAATAATTCATAGTAATTTTACCATTAATTATTGTAAAAGCAAACGAGGAACAGCAAGATACGTCAGTGGATAATTCATTTGACTTCTTAAACTAGTCAAAATTAATGAAAAAGGCTATTATCCAGTAAGTGTTAGGCAAGCCAATGTTTAAACTAAAAAGAAATCAAAGCCAGGAGCATTCAATTGACACTACCCAGGAAGATATCTAGAAGCTTTACATCAGCAATACTAACAAAGACTATTAAAATAATAATATTTATATAAATAGTAAATGAATAAAAATGAAATTTTTTATACAGACTAGAGTAAGTTGATGCAAAAAATTAATAGTCTGCCAATGTTGGATGTACTCCCTAAAAAGAAGAAAAAATCAAAAAAAAGAATCACAATGAGATCTTCAGTTTTATCTGTAAACAATCAGTATTCAATAAATATCTAAAATTAGCATATGCTAATGTACGATTTTATTATTTTGTGATTAAAGCCAACAGCAGTAATTATCAACCAACACAACCATTATAAATTAGGAATTACCTTAATAATTAAGAAAGAATTAGATTAGTGGTTTGTATATTAAGAATGTTTAGAGAAATAAAAATTACTCAAATTAAATGCAAAAATCACTACTTGATGATAGTAGACTAAAAAGTGTCAAGCAAATTCCATCTGTTGCCAACTTACTATTGTTAAAATTGATTTATATATTTGCAATATTATAATTAAAGTGATTTTAAATTATTTTCTTGCATAATAAAGGCACTTAACTTATGAAAAAATACATAGTTTTCCAAAAAATAAAATTAAACCATTTCAAGATAATTATATTTCCAAATACAGATTTATCTACATATTATAAACCTTATGGAATAAAAACATCATGCTATAGCACAAAAATTAACCAATTGTTTTGCTTTAAAATGATTAATTAATTATTAATTAAATTGAGCTTTGTTTCTATCGTATATTTTTATCCCATAATCTCGTACTTGCATAGTAATATAATAAAATGGATTCATAGCTTCATAAAATTAATAATCATAATCTATAAAAATGAAATCGATATTTTGATATTAATAATTTTCATTTAAAACGAAAAATAGTTTGAGTTTAAGTTGAAGGGTATGCAATTAAAAATAATTGTTGAATTAAATTTATGTTTAAATTTATATTGATATATATTTTTTGTGCAATATAATTTAGTATTAGTAGTGGTAGAAGATGACTTTTTTAAAGGAAAGACAATTTTAAAATTGAAGAGTTAAGTCATTTTATGGAATTATCTACAAAGATTTCTGGGAGAATGATAATTCACAACACAGTTACTGTTTTTACATTTTATATAAATAATCTATTTTTTTTTAACCTATATCTTTCAAGTAAATTCGTTTCAATGACTCGTAGTTGTTCAAGCACAAAAAAGACTTAAATGGCTAAGATAAAATATTACAGTCGATGAGTGAGGGAGTGAAGCAAACGCTCGCAGAGTTTGGACTCTTCAACGATCATGAAGATAGCTCGAATTAAAACAGCTAAGATCAATTTAATCAACGGAGAAATTCAGGACTTCACAAAAATTCACACTAAAATAAGCAATCCGTGAAGTGTTATTTAAGATTAAACTCAAAGTAAATTTAAATATTCACTTTTTAATACTAAATCAAATATCATTTCATCGAAAGAATCAAAATGATTGAACTGGAAGTCATGGAGCCAAAAACTCTGAAAAACATATTACTTCCCTCCAAACCAGATGTCACAGAAACCAGAGCAAAATTTCACAAATGTTGATGCAGAAAATTCATAGTTCTATTTGTTTGGAAAATTTAATTGAAACTCTTAAAAGTCACCGCTAAGTCTCTGTCCTCTAACTGTGGTAGCTTCAGTTCCTTAACATATTATGAAAGTAAATATCTATTGTTACTTTCTCTGAATTTTTTTCTCACTTTTTAGGTTGAACAACTAGCACTTCTTCTATTATGGTCTGTATTATTTTAGGAAAAAAACCAGACACGCTTGTAATCTCATTTATTGAATAAAATTTTAAGACCTGAGAGCCTCCTCTTTTGTGAAACTGACAACCCCTCATTAACTCACAGCAGTATATATGAAAAAGCTCTTTTACAAGAGATGTTTACTCAAGCCCAGTTTGTCACTATTCATCCTAGACCTTCTTATTTAGTAATTATTCCGTGAAATATTTGATGGATTCTTTTCAAAATATGCAAAACTAAAAGCGGAATAAAATCATGTCAAACTCTATGCTGTAATGCTAAAACACTCTAAGAAATACCTATGGTAATTTAAATTCATATTTTTAAGTTAAATTTAGATGAATCTGAGGAGCTAACAGGAAGTGTAGTGAGTTAAAAACAAAACCCCAAATAGTTAAAACGTAGGTTGGTGAAAGTTCTATATTCAAAAATTGAAAAATTATGGGGTTAATACCTTTGATCAATTTAGTTGCCAAAATAAGGAGTTAAATTTATGTTACCATAATTAAAAGAAAAGCAAATTAATAAGCGACAATTAAAACATTAATTGAAATAATAGTAAAAAGAAGAGAAAAATTCCTAATAAAACATAAGCACGCAATCACAAGACTAGCTCTAAAATAACTCGAACAAATTAAATCCAGATAGTAAACTTTTATAAAAGTAGATTGCTAATGAACCTGAACGTGAAATACTAATCAGGTTAAAGCCCTTAACTCAAGCAAGCAAGGATTTCGTTTCAAAAATCAGGAAGGCAAATAGCTTAATGCAATTCAGGATTAAAATCGGTGGGAGTAATGATTAGAACAAAGAAAAAATTCACAAGTAGAAGTCAGTTAAAGATATCATTCAAATTATTTGCGAGAAGTGGCAACTTAGAAAGTCTCACGTAGAATTGAGGCTGTGCAGATCAGCTGCTGAGTTGGTATAATTTGATGCCAGGTAACTGATTAAATTCGATTACAAAAGCAAAATAAAGATTTCATAATTATTGAAAATCGAAGATCAAACAGCCAAAAATCTTGAATAGAGTTAAGGCGAAGGTCAAACTAAGCAGCAAGTTCTGTATCTATTGTATGACATAAAAGATTATAAGGAGTTATAAGGTGATTAAAACATGTCAAGCTCGGATGATAGCTATTATAACAGTTCATCAGAAAGCTAATCACATGAGAATTCAGAAGATGGAGAAGATAATGAAGATGACGAGGAATCTAAGGATTCTAAAGGGGATGAAGAAGAAAACGATTTAGCTGATATTTTCACAGATATTCTCAGTTTAATGGTCCTATAAAAGAAACAAAAAGTTGAATCACCGTAGCCTACTCAGAAAACTCATTAAAGAAGCATTGAGTATTGCTAAGACTCCATGCTGATCCCAAGAGAAAATCTAAACTTTAAATAAAATGCTTAAAAATAAAAAGAAAAACCTGAAGAAGAAATTAGACCTAGTTTTGTTCATGGATTGGAGTACTACAGCTAACTTAGAAGTATACAAAGCCAATCTTCTGTTAACGCTAATATTCAAAATATAACAAAACCAAGCTTCTAAAAGTCTGGTAATCCCATCTAAAACTAAAACTCTATGTCTTTTGATGATAAAGTTGCAAAGTTTGGAACAAAGAATCAGCAAGTTAATAAGTAAATTTAAGGCTTTTAAAGCATAATGAAAGCAACAGATAATCCTGAAAACAGAAAAAATATTCTCTCAAATAAAATCAACAGCCCTACTGGTTCAAGGAAATCTGCTTTTTAACCTATAAGCTAATTCGAATAGTCCCTCGGCACTACTTTGAATGAATAAGCTTCAAGTATAACTCAAGGAGCAACAAAAATTACATCATTCAAGCAATACTTTGAAAACAAAAAATTATCATCAGCGGCTCCTTCTTAATGCCCAAGTTTAGTTGGACCATAAAATGAGAAAAATTCTTAAAAGGAAGATCTTTCGAAGCCTCTCTTGAAGTCTAATCCTATTGTCATTAATAGAAACTTAAATTATTTTGTTAATTGTTCAGTAAAGACAAGCAATAGAGAAAAGTCTTCATCAAAGATCAAATTCACAAGACAGTATCTCAGCAGTTGACTATAACAACCAAACAGATTCAATGTAATGTAAAGAGTAGCTTTCAACCAGTAATTTTATTAGTCTAAATTTTGGCGCCATAAATAAGAATATTAATTAAAGTGGCCAAGATCCTTCTAATAACCAATCAACTGGTGTAACTTAAGGTTTCAAGAAAATCATGTAAAATTAGTAGCAATAATCATTGAGATAATCAAATAACAACAAATTACAGGTTCCCACACCCAATAGCAAACCAATGTTTGGAGAGGATGAAAACAGCATGATGAGGAATTACCCTTTTGGTCAAAATAGCATGAATAATCTTCTTTGGCCTACTAATAGCAACTTTTTACCAACTGTTTCAAATATGGTCGGCGGATTTGGGCAGCCAAAAATACCTCAGCAACATTAATAACAGTAAAATCTATAAATGAGTAATAACTACAATAATAGATAATATCCTATTTTAAAAATACTTTATCCCCTAAAATATTAATTATTTTTAGAATTCTGTAATCCTATACTCTTATAATATTAATTTTATTGAACAGTAACTAAAAAATTGTTTATTTTACATAATAAAATAGGAATATTGCTTTATTTATAAATTTCTATATTTTAAGAAGCTAATTTTCCTAATAAAAATAAATAGACTGAATCTTAATGTGGAGATTATTGATTTCTTATTTACAATAATAGAATACTTTAATCACCAATGCAACTAGGGGAATTCAATCAATATGAAAATAGTAACTTGTTTTTATTCAGCTAAATGCTGCCTTTCAACAGATAAAACCAGCAACCCCAAAACAATCAACAACCAAATATTGAAAAATAATAATAATACAACCCCTTTACTTTACGCACTCCGTTCATCAATGACTCTAATTTACCATTTTCCAATTAACTTAACTTAAACATCACCCCTAAAAAACTCAATTTCCATGAAAATCAGCAATAACAATCTACAATATACGCAAATTAATAAGAGAGATAAGTGTAATAAAATCATTTTAATGGTGAAAATAGGAATAACAAGAGTTAAGAGAATCAGGAATAAGATAAAACTTATAGGAACGATACTGAAACAGAACATGATAAGTAAAACTATGATAAAGCAGCTGTCAATCAGAAAAAGCAATTAATCAAGGACTTTAAGATTACCTCTAATGATGATAATAATACTCCTGATAAGAATGAAAACAATAAAAAAGATTAATAGAGTGAAGAGGATGGAGTAAAATTAGATGTGACTGATAAGAGTAAAATAACTACAAAAAATGACAACTAATCTATTATATAATATATTATGATACTTAATATATATTGATATATACTGTAATAAATGCAAATCACTGCCTCACCCTGATGAAGTATTCCCAAACAGTAACATAATAGAAAACGAGGAGAATGAAGACAAAGAGGATTAAACAAAGAACAAAAAAGCAACATAAATTTAAATTAAAAATTATTCATCATAAAAGCAACACCAAAAAAGGATGTTAAGGATAAAAAACATAAACTGTCTGAAAAGCGTGAACCCTAAAAGTCCGAGCAGACAAACAAACAATCAAAGCAAGATCAATAAGAGTAATAACAGCATCATCAGTAACCATAGTACAATCCCTATTACATGGGATACCCTCCTGGATTTAACCCACAGCACTATATACCATACCCTCCTCCACATTAGACTTTCATCAACAACAATCTGATTTAGATAAGGAACAACCAGATGTTTTTCGAAAATTCTCAACAATATCACTAAAAGCATAGCCAAAAAGATGCTACTGATAGAAATAATCCAGTTTCTTCTGATAAAAAGAGGCAATCTAAGTCTTAACAACAATCGTAACACATTCCTAAGTCTGGGCATCAGCAAAAACAAGGCGACAATAGCAAACAGCAGAAGAAGAACAGTTAATAAGTGAATAAAATGTAGCAGGCTATGATGTAACACTAGTAGATGCAGAATCAATAGTATCTTAATGCGCAGATGAGAACTTAATATTTTCATTACTATTAGCAAGTTTACGGACCCAATTTCAACTAAGGTGCAATATTATACATATTTATAGTTTTTATATAATTTAATGCAATGATACCTCAGACAAATCCATATTTCTATAGTCTGATAAATAATGGACAAAAAGAAGCAATTTAAGAAAATACTATTGATAGTAATAATAAGGAGCAGTAATAGAAACAGTCATCTTAATCTTAATCATAGCACCCAATTAATAAATATAGTTTTGCTAATTTTGATAATTTTTCATTATCAATAAGTAAATGAAGAGCAGACAGTAAACAGCTGCATAGAATTAAGAAACCAAGAACACAAGAAAATGAACCCAACTTTTTATCTCTCAAAAGAGATGATTAATACCAATTTTAAAGTAACTTCCAGCGTTAATTCTCAATATTAATATAGTAATTATTAAACTTTCATTCAATCTAAACCTCTATATCTCATAATTAAATGTGAGATCATTGTGGTTAATGGTTTAGAGTGAAGTTCAAAACCAATTTTGTTTCTTATATTTATCAATTTATTTAGCTAAAAATGTTTTAACTTTAATTATGGTTTTTTTGCTTATGAGTCTATGATTGGATATATAGTATATAATTTCACCCACATATTTGAAGTTGGTTTAGATTTAATTTACTATTGAAGCTTAATAGCAGATCGGTAATTAGAAAAACAGAAATGAAAAGCGTAGGTAGAACAGCACTTCGAGAGAGAAAGCTACTCCAAATCGATAAAACATAGGACCTAAACTTAAATTATGTGAGTATTATATGATAAAATTTATTTTGAAATATTTATCACAGATATAAGGCAAAAGAAGAGTCAAACAATAAATGTTGATGATCTACCCTCAGAGTCTTAAGGGCCTATTATGAAAAATAAATTAGTAGACCCACTTATTGGCACTACTTAATTATCGCATTTACAGTAATTGGCATCCATATAGCATCACTAATCTCAGCAAAGATAGAACACTTAATTTATTGTAATTAAAACTCCATTAGTAAATTAAGAACGAAGATTAGGAGATAAGACAATTAATTGAAATATAAATATTATTGGCGTAAATTAATAATGTTTTGGTATATTATTAAAACCATTCGCTCGATTAATTTTCTCTATTAAATAATATAATCAGGTGTAAGTTTGATTTTAGTCAAATTATAATTAAGTTCAGCCAATAATAATTATATGTTAATTATTGATAAATGGGGTTTTATTAAGGCAACAATTGCTTGATTAT
This sequence comes from Oxytricha trifallax, assembly GCA_000711775.1. Lineage (NCBI taxonomy): Eukaryota > Ciliophora > Spirotrichea > Sporadotrichida > Oxytrichidae > Oxytricha > Oxytricha trifallax. Next base: position 11,305 of record ARYC01007141.1, read on the forward strand.
TTAACATTATATTAATATTCTACTAAACTTCTCAAAGAATGCGATAATAGTAAAATCAGTCAGCACAGAGATAAAATTTAAATAATTCAGCTATCCTGACAAGTGCTCAATAAGACCAATTAGACATAATAAATTCCTCGTTAGAAAGAGATGCCTCTCGCCTAAATCAATCTGTTATAAGCAATAACCTCCAAAATATATCACTAAATAACAGTTTAATTACGCATCAGCCAAGTATAGGTGGACTTCAAAATGGAGTGTAAGGGAAGAGCTAAAGAAAGAAAGTTGGAAATACTATTGGATAGCAGTAGTAGCAGTAAATGCACAATTTACAAAACTAATCAATGTTAAATTAGCAGGTTAAGGGTAGAACTCCAACAGAGAACACTAAGTAGAAATTCATGCAATATTAATAGATGCAATCGCAATTAATGAATTTTGTGGGATAAGGTCCTTTGAATTAGCAACTGCCAGCTCCAGATGGATTAATGAGCATGATAAAAAAGCGAGAAAAACTAAATAATAGTGCGTTAGGTACAACTACAGCGAAGTCTGGACCTGGAATGGGTTTAAGTTAAGTTGACTTGGGAGGAGGCCTGGTTGGCATGGGAAATTAGAGTTAATTGATCACTTAGATTAACAAACTATATTCACAAAAAAGAACGCCTACTGCCAATGCTGGCCCATTTGTTTAATAGATCTAACAATAAGCCAATAAACATAATCATTTAATTTCCTTTTACTTATCTGTAGTATTTTTGAAGTTTAGTGCAAATATGAGCGTGAAAATGAGTTCGGGAAGTAAAAGTAAAGATCGCTAGCCTCCTGCTAATTCAGGCATGAAATTGGCATCTTTCACTTAAGACAACTGGAACACCTCTTCCAATGGTGTATCTAATGGACTAGAAATAACTAAACTCCTTGATAATACAGGCTCTAAGAAACCTGCTAATAGTTCAGGCTAAACTAGAAAAGCACAGTCGAAGGATACCACAGGAAGTAATATTATGAGCAAATAAGCTGCTTACAATAACTTAGTGTTTAATAGTAATTTAGTAGGGTTGGATGAAGTTCAAGCTAATAACGGTAGTGGGATGGCGCCTGCGTTTATTCAATCGCATACTCAATATGAGAACTGGATGAGCTACTAAAATTAGAAAAACAAAAATAACTATAACAGTTTACCAGTTTAAGGAACAGACCTACCTAGAAAATAATGACAATACAACTTAATATTTTAATTTTTCCAATTTATTATTTAATTTGCATTAATATGATTTGCTATATCTCATTTATGCTTATAATATTTTACAAAGTATAAAATTTACTTAATAAAATCTAAAAATAATAATAAAATGAAAACAAATATAGATAGAACTCCAAACGGGACACAGATTTCTCAAATTGATCCAATGAAACTGAAACTCAAAAAGATAGCTGAAGACAGGCTAAAAGCACCCTCACCAGAACTAATTATTAGAAAAATGAAAGATAAGGTTAACTCAAAGTTATTGCTTAATTAATTTATTTGACATTTTTAAATCATTATTATCATCAATTAATCGATAAATATTTGTTTTTTGAGTTACTGGAACATGCTAGCTCATTAAAATCCTTAAAGGGTACAATAATCCGATAAGACAATGAGCCCTCTTTTTAAGTAGACATCAAGAAATTAGGTTTCTTGCAATAACAATAAAAACAAAGACAATACTTCGAGAGTACAAATGCAAAGGGACTGTTGAACATTCCCTACTACAGAAAAATTATGAAAGTACCTCTTGCTTAACTTAAAAATGAACTGGAAAGCTTGTAGATTAACACGCCAGAGTAAACACAAACGAGAGAACACAATAAGTAAAACATTTATCAAATTAAAAATGGTGCAAATGGATTTAGTTCAGAAATCATTAAGAATCCAATACTCAATCAAAAGTTAACTATGAAATACTCAATAATTGAGAGGGATTTGAGAAAAAACGATAAAAGTTCAACCTTCTTACCTTCTATAACCAGCCCTAATCATAATGCGTTTGTGGAGTAAGATCATAATATGAGCTAATTAAAAGCTTCAGTTTCAATGGGTAGCTTGATCTCTAAATATTAAAAATTAATATTAGTAATTACCATTTTATCTGATGGTTAATATTAAATTATAAAATTAGATTAATTAAAAAATGCATACACTTTCCAAATAGCTAAAACATCTTAAAGCTTATTAGTAATTGCAAAATAAATACCTCAAAATAAACTCATAAATGAGATTATTTTCGTAAAGTACTACAGAAATCAATGATTAAAAGAAAGATGAAAGTCTTTATGATTAGTAAAAGAAACTCTATGATAGTATTAAGGATCAATTAACTGAAGTTTGTATTTATAAAAAAATATATATTTTTGTAATGTTGAAAATTAATTCTATATTTTAAGTTGAAATGCTTGATAAAGATTCAAAGCCAAAGAAGCCTATATCAAAGCATATATCAGATGTCAAGAAAATTGACTTTATATTAGATGCTGATAGAACTGTAATGGATTTTTCAGGTGAAATTGCAGCTATGTAAAAGCATGAATAAATTTTTACTAAACCAAGGCTCTCACAAATAGTTAACTCGATAAACTTATGGATTTAAACCATCCATTTTTTAAAGATGCTGAAATAAAAATCAAAACAAAAATTTAATTATTATATATAGTTTATATGTTCCAAAATACAAGGTCAAATGTTTCAGTTCATATTTATACGGAGGAGAAGACGCTCAAAACATAAATTAATACAACTACTCAATAAACTACAACACACTTTTCAATGATGAAAATAGATCACGTGACGAGGTAATCTTGGGCATAGAATCTTCATTTGATAATTCAGCCGCTTCACTGGTGAATAGTTTTGGTGAGGTGAAAGCTGAGAAGCAAATTGATATGTGGGATTAATGGGAAGAGCTTGATGGAATAGACCCCTAAGTTGCATCTGAGAGACATTCCATAAACTTACCATTAGCTATTTAGAGTGTTATGGATTAGTACAAATTGACAAAAGGAGATAAAAGATTGAGAAGTATTGCTGTCACTGTAGGGCCAGGTCAGGAGAAAAGTCTTAATGTTGGCATATAATTAGCTCAGGTAAGAATATATTCATTTTGTCTAAGTAATTTAGAGATTTTGGGAAGAGAACTTGATGTTCCTGTGATACCAGTCAACCACATAGAAGGACATGTCTTGGTAAAATTTTAATGCTTTTGTATATCCTTAACTTGTAGACTTCAAGATTTGCTTAAGAGAATGAACATTCTAATTCAAGTTTACCTTTGATTAAATTCCCATATGTGAGTGTGCTAGCAACAGGAAAGCACACTGAAATCGTATTAAATAGAGGTGTAGGTTTACATACTATTCTTGGTATAACTATAGACATCGCAGTTGGTGATGTCCTTGATAAAGCTTCTAACTTGATAAGAAGGTTTTCTAGTGTTCTCAAGAATAAAGAGGATAGAAATAAGTTTATTCAAGAGCATAATATATGCTAAATCAGGCAATATTTATTCACGAAAATTCTATTAACTTATAATATCAGTATTTTCTTTATGGAAATAGTCTTGATTGTACGTAATGTTACTTTTACTCTCGCCTGAATCTAATAATTTATTTAGGTTATAATAATAAGAAGACTTGACAAATTTGTAATAATTGTAATATTATTCTCTTAAATTTATTTTAGCTGTCTTCTTTAAAATAATATCTATCATTAAGCTATTTAGATTTTTCTTCACTCCCCTTATACTACTACCTTGCTACACTCCTATTTTAATCATGTGAAAATATAAATATATAATTTTATATAAAATTAGTGACGTATAAGCATTCCTCTCATAAGAAATAGTATCAATCGAGCATTACTGTTAATCCTCTCCATATTATTATAATCCTCTTTGTTTACCAATTACTTTTTCAATTTAGCTACGACTACTGACTCCACTTAATCCAAAACCTAGATTCCCTCCAGTCCCTTCTATATTTTTCCTGATCTTAATTTGAAACATGTTTTTACTAAGGTGTTTGGCTTGATGAGATAATTATTGCTGATTTTTCAATTTAGTCATAAATTTCAGGTAATCTTAGGTTTTTTAATCTTGATAGGGCAGCACTGATTACGATAGAGAAGTTTATTAACTTTGAAGAAGCTGTTAATTTGTATTATATTTCTCAAATTTATCTGATTGATAAGAAGACCTCAAATTGGCTAATTAAATAAAATATAGCATCATTTTATCATAAAAAATACTTATAAATTGGGATTAACCGAATGACTAAGGTTGTCATGCCCAGTTAAAGAGTTATATTAACTCTTATTATGCAATCCATTATAGTAAGTATTTTATTGACTACTTGAATAGCCCAATTTCTTGAATTTTTAATGTGAAAGCTTTGTGTTTAATGAAGAATATTGTAACTTTTGCTTAATCTATATTATATGATTATTCACTTAGCTGTTTAATGATGTTGTTGTTTTTTAATTGTTGCAGTTATTTAGATTTAGTTGATCATTTGTGATGTGTAAAAGTTTTGGCTTTAGAACCTTAAACGTTTGGATTGTTTGTTACTAGGGATTTGCTTATTCATTTTTATTGTGTAAATGTGATTTAAATAATAAAATAATAAATAAATCTTATAATTTAGGTTTAGTTAAAATAGGTGGAAACATTTAAGAATGTGGGATGTATCATTCTCATTATTGTTATTTAAAAATAAATAAAAATAATAATTGTATAAAAAATTAATAATTTATATAGTAAAAATTAAGAAAAATCATTAAAATAATATAAAATTTAAGTAAATATCATGTAATATTTATTACAATAAAAAGTTTTAATATAAATATTAATCATCAATCAAAGTATAACTAAATTAAAATTAAAACAATAAATGCCACTTTTAAATAATTCACTATTAAATAATTAGTAAGTATATAGTGGATATATATTTTAAAAATTTAATTATTTATTTATTAAAGAAAAAATGGGCCTTAATTTAGATAAATTTTAATGCATTACACAATTTTTAAGAAATGACTGAGAAAAATTTTACATTTCGCAAAAGATATTTTTTAATGGAAAATAAAAATTTAAATATTTTTATTTTAAAGTTTATGTATTTTAAATTAATAGAAATTTTTTTAATTTCTTTAGATAAATTTAAGAATTAGAGCCTTTATATTTAGTTTAAAATGATATATAGTTCTTTGAAATAAATACAATAATGACTTTTGAATAAATTCTTAAAAACACATTCAAAAAGTATAAGATTAATTTATTTCTTATTGATTATAATTAAAAATTGACAAAATTGAATCTAGCTTAAAGATTTATAGAATTTTATGATCCTTTTACAAAAAGAAATTCATATTAACTAAAAGATGATTTTAGAAAAATTAATATTTTAAAATCGACGGATATTTTAACAACAAATAAATTGAAATTAAAATGAATTTAATATGTAATCACATAAAAATTGACTTAATTCATATAATTAATATGATTTTATTGACAAGACTTATTATAAATAAATCTAAATTTTTTTAAATAATAATTTATCTAATGAGCGAAAAATCTATGAATAAATCCATCCTGAAATTGCTGTTTAACTAAATAAATATATTAAACTCTATAAAATTTGAAGTCATCAATAAATAATTTTGTTCAAAATAAAGTTTATATTATTAGAATAGATTTGACTTAGAATTGGTGGTAGTAGCAATTAATCAAATGATAATTTTTATTTATTATTATTATTTATAAAAAGATTTATTAACTATATTGATGAAGTAAACAGCACGACAATCAGGAACACCGTTACAAGCATCAACATCACATGGTTGCCAAATTTTTTTGAGATTACTAAAGGTAAGTTAGTTGCTGTTTACCCTGTGGTATGTATTGGCTTGGCGACTGAAGAACCTGATCTGAATCAGGTAGCATGTGTAACTCGTCAACCCTTTCAGTGCTGCTTCTCCAAGTTTGGTGGACCTTAGATCATTCGGCGGTTATAAACCGAGGCAGGCCAGGTCTTGGGGTTGAACCAGTCGCCCACCTAATGGGCAGGCCTGCCTATCTGATTCAGATCTTTATATTATTTTGAATTATAATTTAAAATGAGTAAGTTGTATAAAACAAATTTAAAATTACTTAATAATTACTGTAAATATATCAAAATGTTGATTTATATAATTTTTAAATAAAACTGTAATAATTTTCTTAATGATTGTTTCTTTATGTTATATTTGATCTTTAATAGCGAAATGAATCTTTTTTTGTAAATCAGATATTAGGCTATATTGATATTTTTTATATCAACTCTTCATCAACTGTAATTCATTAATCTAAATTGTAACACTTGGGATTTTAAAGAACTTTTTGAATTTTATTTTACTTTCTTCACTGGATAAATTCTATATTTTTAAATGTTTAATTAATATTCTTTCCTTTTATATACGTAAAAATAGGAGATTTACTATAAGTTTCTTATTAAATTGATATTTTATCACAATCAAGAGTCTCCTAGTTTTATAAGGCAAGAGGGCTGGTTTAAGTTGATCTTTTAAATTGAAGTTTTTTTCTTAAATTTCCTTATTATTAGATTTGCTGCTCTTATAAGCTAGATTATATAAACAAAATTTCATGTTATAATATAATTTAATTGATTATGAATAACTAAGATAGAGGAAAATCGAAATCTTTAGTAAAGTATAAGTTATCCAAAATTTTATTAAAACACAACTAAAATAATCATAAACAAAACTCTTATATATTATTAAAAATAATTTTAAATTTCATTTACGAAAATTTAAGACACTTTTATTTACTTTATATTAAACGAGTATAATTAAAATGGGGAGACAGTTAAAATTAAATCAAAAAAGAGATTAAATAAAATTATGATCATCTCAATATAGATGAGTTAAGATCCAACAGTCACTAGTTTTAATTATATTTGAGTAGATCCTTATTTAAATTTAATTAACTAATCAACTAACTAAAAATGGAATTTTTGCTTTTTTATAATCTTTTCTGATTTATTTTATTTTTGTTCATCGATCAAGTAGATGCTGTAGCTGATCTTCAAGTTTTTTCATAATTTTCATAGATATCTTCAGGGTATCTTCAGGGTATTTTCAGGATATCTTCCTTACAAAATTTAAAGTGTGGAGAGTGTGGAAAGTATGGAGAGTGTGGAGCCCAATATTGACAATAATAGTAGTAATAGCACTAATATTCTCAAAATCAAGCATTATTATGAATCTGGTTGAAATTCTTGAGAATTTCAAAATTTTAGATCACTGATTTTTTCTTAGTTTTCATCAACATCATCTTCATCATCATCTTCAACATTAGATATCACATCTATGAATTTTAGAAAAACAAGATGTTGTAGAAAAAATCCCAGACTCATAATAATGCTTGATTTTGAGAATATTAGTGCTATTACTACTATTATTGTCAATATTGGGCTCCACACTCTCCATACTCTCCACACTCTCCACACTTTAAAATTTTTAAGGAAGATATCCTGAAGATACCCTGAAGATACCCTGAAGATATCTATGAAAATTATGAAAAAACTTGTAGATCAGCTACAGCATCTACTTGATCGATGAACAAAAATAAAAAAAATCAGAAAAGATGATAGAAAAGCAAAAATTCCATTTTTAGTTAGTTGATTAGTTAATTAAATTTAAATAAGGATCTACTCAAATATAATTCAAACTAGTGACTGTTTGATCTTTACTCTTGTGTATTGAGATGATCATAATTTTATTTAATCTCTTTTTTGATTTAATTTTAACTGTCTCCCCATTTTAATTATACTCGTTTAATAATATATATTATTGGATAAATAAATATGGTAAGGGAGTTTTATAAATATCAAGATGCAATAAAATTAATATAATTTATTCAAATCTTATAATGAAGAAATCTCAATATAAAAACATGAGTTTTAAACTGATCTGTATTATATTCTTTATTGAGTTGCTATAATAAATTCATTTTAAGGTAATCTAAATTTGATCTTTGAATACCTAAATCCCAAATTATATAAAATATGAGATTTGAATGCTTAATGCTAAATTTATTAGAGTAACTAATGATATTATAAAGAGGATTGACAATCTAATTATTTAACTAAAGTATGTATCAGAATTTAAATCTGTGTAAATCTTCAGACACTATGATTTTATCAGAGCTAGTTGTTCATTCATAATCTCTGTATAATTAGCTTATTTTTATTTAAATGGCATAATCACAAGAAATAACCCACCTATATAAGTGTTTAGATTTGAAATATTGAAATTTAAAAGGATGGATAATCTCGTAAGTTCATCATAGTTATAATGAAAATCAGTCTTCTTACTAAGTAAATACAAATTAAAGTTTGGAAAGATTGTTTGAAGTTTAAGATCTCTTCAAGTGTTTTAAGAGAATTACTGAATTTATTATTATTAAATTATGAAAACAATGTAAAATTAATTAAACTAAATTTCTTAAATCTCAAGAAAAACCGAAAATAATTAATTATTTTTATTGAAAATCAATATTATATATTGTATTTTTTTAATTAATTTGTTCCTAAATTTTATAAACTGAACTAAATCAAAGTAATTTATTATTATAATTATATTTTTAAATTAATGTAATACTTAGTATTCATTAAGTAAATACTTAATGCAAAAGGTGTCATAAAAGCAAGCACCTTTATAAAATAATTCTCTTAAATATTGATACATAACGTAAATATAATAGAAAGTATTGGAGATAAGTCTTTTCCATAAGTAGTATTAAAACTTAAAAATGTAAGTTTATCAAAGAACTTAACACAATATTTAAGTATGATTCAATGTAAAACCTTAACGGAAAACTAAAAATAAATACTCTGCTTTAAAAAATGGCCAATGGAATGAATCTAAAATGTCTTAACATAAAAATCAAAATACATTTGTATTGTTTTTGAGAGAAGAATGAAAAACAGAGATATTATATAAAAATAGGAGATAATAGCAAAATAAAGGTGCTAAAACCCATTTTTTAATTTGATAAACTAGAATCAGATCCAAAATTTCTGAAATTTTCATCATAAGCTTTAAAATACTGGAAAATAAAGTTGATATTATAAACTTATTGATAATAAATATTAAAGTAAAAAACTTTCTTAAAATATATATTATTGTATTTAAAGATGAATTTTTTATTTAACTTTTTTTAAATGCTAGAAAAAATTAAGTATATCTAACTATTTTATTCCTATTTTTATATCATTAAAAATATTAATACAAATATTAATTCTTATGTAAATAGCACTTACTAAATAATGATCATCTAGTATATTCTTAATAATCTAACCACATTATACAATAAAATATAGCAATTTAAATCAATAAAATTTCCAAAAACAGAAAATTGATTATAATAATCTTTAATCTCAAATGTACTTGAAATTAAGTCTGAAGAAAAAAAATAATCAAATTTTAATGACCCACAACGAGCAAGAAGGAATAATATAGGTTTGTTGGTGTACTAATTTGAAATAAAGCAAAATGAGTAATGATCTGCTAAGAATTGATAAATCCCCAAAATACTTAAAGTGACTATGAAATTATTATTTAAGCTAAGCTTATATAATAAAGAACGAGGATAGAGTTGTGTTGAAAACTTGTAAAAAAATGTATGATTCAAAGATCTAAGGAGGCATTTTTTGTTGTTGCATAATTATTTGTTTTCAAAATGTCAAATAGATTAAGATTCACAATAAATATGTTTAAGTATAAACAAGATTGTTATTTGGATATTAGAAGGGGGTTTAAAAAGTTAGACTTAAATATAAATGAGTTCTCAAAACTAATTTTAATTGTCCAGTTGAAGTCAGTAAATGAAAAATCATCTAAAATTATTTATTTTAAATTAGTAATTTAGCTTTTATTCCTAGGCAAAATCAGTTAAATTTACTTTTTTCTCAAAGTTTATTTGATTTAACGGAAATACTATTCTCGCTTTAAAAATAAAATACTTATATTTGTGGATGTGTTTAATGATTAAAATCAAATAAATTTAACATATCACTGTTTAATACTAAAATCAAACCATCAATCTTAGTCATGACGTAGACGTGTCTGAGTGAGTTGACGTGGCAAATTCCGTGACGTGAGAGTCATGAAGTAGAAAACTCCGAAAAAACCATTCTCGCTATTACCTAGTCTTCTCCCAAAATCAAGATGTCATCCCAGTTTGTACCTGGGGACAGAGCTCGTGAGATCCAACTAGATAACAGAAGATGGAGAAAAACGCTTACCGGTCCCACCGCTGCTGGGAAACGTAATCCCTATCCTTTCGCTGTGGTAGCTTCAGCACCCTAACCCGGTGTGGGAGAAAAATCCTTATCGTTGGCTTCAATGGTTTTCGTCTTCTCACTTTCGAAGGCAGAGCGTACCTTCATCCTGCTCCCTATTACTTAGGAAACTGAACTCAAGCCAGTAGACTCATCTAATGCAGGGAAATCTTAGGATTCAGCTCACTTGAAGAGTGTACGCTGACAGATTGAACCCCGCCGACTGGTCCCTCATGCGTTGTGCCCAGCAACCCCCTATCTGCCCTCGATAAGCCTTAGTGTAGTAGAAAGCTCTATCAGAAAGTTCCAAGTGGTTGGTACCACATAGCAATTAACTTTCTAATTTAATAATATATTTGTGGATAAGCTATAATTATTGGCTCTCTTAGGTGTTTTCCAACTATCCAAATGGTTAGAGTATTATATTAATGAAAAATCTAGACTTTGAATATAAGGAAAAGGGCTATGATTAACTTGCAAATTAATTATCATATCTATATCTCTTAAAAATGGAATCCAGTATTAAACGAAATAAATTAAAAGAAACTTTCTAAACTTATCAACTATTAAAAAATTAGCACTTTATATATCTGAAAGATTTTGATCATATAAGTGTAGGAAGTTAAGAATTATTTACGATCCTGACATTTAAATCCATTTATTATGAAAAATTGAAAATAATTCAGGCACGTTCAAAACCAAAAAACCATTTAGTGAGGTTTATAAGTGCTTTGATTTGTAGGGTATAGTTGGGATCTTATTGGGGTTAGTAGAGAAAACGCAGGTTTTATGTGAATTTAATGTATATTTAAAGAGTATTACTGTACTTAATTCAAACAAATTTTATCTGCTTATCTTTGTGATACCTCTTGAATTTAGCAGTCTGTAGTTGTTCTAGTATATCATCTAATGATTATCGTGGATATGCTGGAGCTTTTACGATGACCATCTCAACTATCTTCTTAATTTCATTGCATATTTCATCTTGCTTAATATGTTTAGCAGCCAAACTTATTGATTATTTCTCATGTTTTGTTCCAAAGTATGACATACTTTCCATATCGCACTCTAAGATAATTGCAGCTACCGCCCAAACATCCCATTATACAGAGCCATTTGTCCATTTCTCTCTTATAGGGAAGTATCCTGGAGTGCCTAAAACCTTAGCTAAAGTTACTATCTCTTGTCTTATTGCTCTGTTGAAATCTATGACTACTACTTCTAAAGGACAGATGCTGACCATAAAATTTTCAGGCTTCAAATCTCTAAGAACATATCCAAGTTTATTCAACTCCTTAATCATATCTGAAAGTATATCATTCAAGTCATCCGGATATCTGTTTTGATATAGAAAGTCTCTTAGAGTCATTTCATATTTCTTAAGCCTTAGTGCGATGAACCCAAAGCCCAAAATAACACCGTCTAGCTTAAGCAAATTATTGCAATATCTTTTTTAAGCTTCTCTAAGAACGATATATTCGTTAGCAAACTCATTCAAATACTATTCATTCTTAATGAGATAGCTGAAAGGATATACCTTGTATACAAACTCGTCGACAACTATAAGTTTTGCTTTGCTAGGCACGTTTATATTCAAGTAGTTTTCTATACAACTACTAAGATCAACAGCATTTAATGCAGGAATATACATGGCTCTCTCTTAGAAGCATGCTAAAAATTGGTAAAAATTTAAATTTATTCGTCAAATTATAAGAATTAATACAGTAACTTACATTTATTACTTATAATATTTAAATAACTTGGTTGTAAATTTTTAACTTTATTTATATTTTTGTAAGGCAATCGAGAAATATTGCCCAACTTTTCTCGATTGCTCACATTTTTTATATTAACTTGATTATTGATTAATTCTAATAAATATATTAATTAATTATCACCTTTTAATATAAGTTATACTATAAGTAAAATCATATATGAGTAAATGTTTCTTCATTTTCACATAAAAGTTCCTTGGTTTTAGTTTTTATTTTATTAATTAATTTTTAAACAGCATTATTATAATCTAACAATAGAAGTTTATAGATTAAGCTATAATTAAAATAACAGTAACAACCTATTAATTAAAAGTATATTATTTAAAATATGTTAATACTTTTTGAGAAAATGAACTATAGCTTACTCAATATATTTATAGAATTATTAATGAGTAGATTTTAGATGACTAACATTAATTTAATTAAGCAAAATAAACTAAAAAATAAAAAATTATAAACATCACAATATGTTAGTAAAACTAAAGTTAATTCTCATATATTAAAATAATCATGATTTAAATTTTTAATTTATACCATGCTTTTATTTATAATTCATATATTGATTTATAATTTTTTCACGTTATATTAATTAATATGGTCACCTATTTATTTGAAAATCTTACGAAATGTATTGCCTACAGGTTGATTCATTGACTCATATCGTTTCTGCCTCTTGAGCTTTTCTTACTACTCACTTAAAGATTCAAGAGTTTTAGACTTTCTCTTGGCAGGTATAAGTTTTTAAGTCTCTTAATCTTTCATTAAAAACTCGCTTAAATGATGCTTTTGCATGTGTCATTTAACCTTAGCTGAGTGAGTGTAAGACTTCATGCAAGTCGTGCATTAATATCTGCCATCCACCTTATCATGCTTGAAATAAATTCTCGCTTTACCAGAATGTATTTCTTTAATATGCCGCCTCTTCATGCTCTACTCAGTTGAGAAGAAGTTTTAACAATCATTGCATTCAAAGTATTTTATTTTTCAATTGGTTGCTGTTCTTTTAGCTCCTCAACATATTCAATCTATGTTTAAAGTCCAATCTCTGTTCTCACCTTCTAGTTAGATACTTCAATTATGAAGACCTCTGCTTCAAACTCAAGAGCTCTTAACTCTACTTCCCTCTCAATATAAATGACTTATTACTTTTTAGTTGTGCCAAAGTTTAGCTATGATTAACCATTGCCAAGAGAGATTGCTTTACGATTTAAGTTAGCCGCCATGTTTAAATTCAAATTTAGATTTTTATTATAAAGCTCTAATAACCTCTCTAGTTATAGCAACTATGTATAGGAGTTGGCACTGCAGCACTAATGGTTTATTTAGAGATGTTAGATTTCATATTTTTACTTAGTTTATAACTATAACTTTTCTAATTTCATGCTTAATATTTTCAATTTTGGTACCAACTTAGATAAAATTCAGGTTGGTACTGGTAACAATTAGGTTTTGAACCAATTTGGAACTTTTCCATTAAAACCTCATTAGTTTAAAAACTAGGTACTAATTAAGTTTAGTTACTATTAAATTGGGACAAATTAAAATTAAACGAATTTAGTACCAGTACTAATTAAGTTTAAAAAAATTTAGTACTAATTTAATGGATCTATATTGATAAAAATGGAGATCAATCTCTGCAGTTTGTTAGCTTCTGCAAACTTTCTCCACGTATCTTTACCAGGTTAACCTCCTATAAGATGTCCATATTTAATACTAAGATTTTAAATAATAGAATCCAAAACTCTATATATTATAATTTGAAATTCAATAACAAGAGAAGGAACAAGGATGAAATTTATAAATACTACAATGAAGAGGGTTGAAGCTTAAGAAATGATCTCAAGATTTAAAAGCAAGGAAGATCTCTATCGATACCTCACTCAGCATGGTAAGCATGTGACAAATACTTAACCATATACTATAGTGGGTTTATTCCTTCAAACGATGAAAGGTACCAAAATCTCATTCCTAAAAGCGATACTCTGCGATGAGAAGAAAGCCTTCAAAAACAATGAAATTAAGTTGATAGAAATACCAAACTACCCAGAGATTTCAGTCACTAATCTCTAAGAGGATGCGATGAAAGATGAAGAATTAAAAGTTTATCTTCCTACCAAGAAACAACTCTCACAAACTTCCAGAAAGGAGCTTCTTCTTTGGGATTCTTGGCACTTTAAGAGAGAGCTATCTCAGAGAGATCATTGAAGACGCTCACAAGAAAGGCTACTCTATTTCTCCTGATGATTAAAAGAAGCAAGCCATACTAATAAGCGAGACCTGGCTTGCGGTGCTTAAGAAGCATCCATACCTCTCTAGTAAGCTTTGACACATAACTTTGTAGGGAAACCTGGAACTGGTATATTCCTAATGAAAGAAGCAAAAGTTCACAGAGAGAGAAATTCATAGACTATTCACGAAGTGAGCAAGAGATTATAAAGATGTTTAAAAGCCAGAAGAAATGAACATAGATGCAGGAGCTGGCACTAAGAGAAGAAATTTGGGCCCAAGCAAGCCATAAGAAGAGGAGAAGAAAGAAAAGACAAACCCCTTTATGGGTTAGTTTAATATGTGAACTTATTCATTCATTTAAGTCTAACACTTATTTATAAACATTCATTCTTCCTTCTCTCGCACAAACTGTTGTCTTATCTATGCTTACTCTCTTGCAGCTACTCTGAATCAAGTCTACTGTATCGATGGGCAAGTCATGCATAAGATGATACAGCAGCAGTTTCTTGTAGTGAGTCTTAATTTAACTCCAATAGAATTCGATTCCATAAAACTGTGGGCTATTTGGAACGTTATATAAAGGAGTTATGTTTAACTCTTCATAAGCTTTTTAGACTCCATAGTCTTATGAACTGAGAGGTTGTCAACAAACAGGATGATCTCCTAATCGTTGTATTTATCTCTCAACTTATGTAGGAACTCTATGTACTACTCTTGCTTAATAGAGCGAGGATGAATAACATAACTTTCTAAACCAGAGTCTTCTCTAATACCTGTTAAAATTGCATGGGTTACAACCTTTACTTTCTAATCGTAGACTTCTATATTATCATACTTCTTATAACATGACTTATTAATAAAGGTCTTGAAGGTAAACACAGCTACATCAGCGTGTATGAACTTGATGTAATTGTCAATATCCCTCTGCATTTAATCATATAAATAGTTTAAATTATTACTATAAAATAGCACTGTAAAATCAATCACTCTCTTCACTCTGTTGACTGTCTTGAAAGCAATACCATTTCTTCTTTAAATGTTAGCTATAGCTTATGAAAAGATACAAATGTCAGGATACTTGCGATGAAACATAACAGCTCGCTAGTAAAGTGGAAAGTGTGCCCAATACTTTAAAGTCTTAGAGTCACAGAGGTAATCAATATGGGTCTAAGTGAACTTTTATTTTCTTAATGGAAGTTTTCAAGTACCAGAATTGAAATACTAAATAGCTATCATTAAGTGATACCTAACATTAGAGGCACTCTTGTACAAGAGCTTTGCAATAGCTGCATAATTCAATACTGAATTGACATAATCTATATTAATACTCGTACCATATTTAGTCTTAAGGAGAAAATAAAAATATTTCTAATCATGAATAAACCCTAAACATCGTTTATTTCTATTTCTCAATTTGAAAATTGGCCTAATTTATCAACTAACGAAGACCCCATCTGTACACTACAAATCAAAAGATTTAAAACATCACTAAAGGGTTTTGAGGTTTTGATAATTAACATAGAAAAAAAAGATTCCATACTAAAGATTAATAATATTTGGGGTATTTAAAGAATAGAAAAAGAAATATATAGATAAAAAATTATTAAATATATTATTAAAAAAATATAAATGTTTATATTAAAATATATAACAATATAAAAAAAAATCTGTATAAATAGAACTATAAATGCTTTTAATTGATTATGAAATGAAAATATATACCTAAAAAAATATAAAGAGATAATGGCATCAGCATTTGCTTAATGGAAGTTTGGCATGAAATCTGAGGTCATTCATGGAAACTGCTATATCTCAGCGGGCACTTACTAGAGATTGCTGAAAAGCTTTTTATAATGTTACTCGACCATACATTGCCTTAGTTCGAGTGATATTATGGGCAAGACCTCAAAATTATTTTAAGAGCTCACAATTGGTTGGTGCTCCAAAAGTCCACACTCAAGTTTCAATTTTGCTAAATGCACAGTCAAATCACATGACCAGTTAGCAATGAAATAGTATTGGGGAGTTGCTGCCCATATCATATTACGGTTATTTGGCACGGCACTGAAAACTAAGGATTGATTATTGCTAAAATAGATAAAAATAGGAAATTGTGAAATTTAATCAAAAATTAAATCTATTAAATTAATTTTAACCAACTTTACATTTAGATTGTATTCGAACACTTATAGTTGAATGTAGTTGCTTCATTAAGATTTAAACTATGATTGCCCATTTTAAAGCATGATCTTCAAATTTTTTGTCAAATTCACTAGTTGAATGACCAGTAGCAAATTTTAGTCTCTGTTTGATAAAATCATCAACTTTTATCAAAATCTATCACCAAATTTCATCGATCGAGAGTGGAATCACCATAAATGGTCAAGAACTCGTTGCTTGATGAGTGTTTTGTGAAATTTGAGACCCTGTCGTATTCTCCATGTTTTAAAATCCCCAGCTCAGCAACTTTCAAGTCCTGCTCGACTGTTTGAGCACCAAATTTGGTCGTTTTATTGGACGAGGAGCCAAAATCATGATTTGAATGAGCGAAAATGAGAGAGGTTTTTGGATTTTTGGTTTGATTAGTTAAAATTAAAACTTAAAAGTGTGAAATGTAATAAGGGGGCTTTTAATCAATAAATTTGACGATTCAAGTGCAGTTTATGGTTATATTGGTTGCTTCTATAGTCCCTGCACCCCAACTCATCGTCTTTCATATCAATCTCACACAAATCCATGCTTGATGCTGCTGCACCACTGCTTCACACTGAAAGCCCAGAGCTTGTTGACGTCTGTCTTGGTCATTGCCTTCAGAATCTGCGAAAGCCGCTTCACCAGGTGGATCCTATCAAAAGTTAGGTATAGTATGCTTACTTGCTGTCTGCTTGCTCTTATCGGAGGTGCCTCTTGATGTAGGAGAACAACTGCTCGATTGGGTTAAGCCAGCGTGAGTATTCAGCGTTGAAAAGGACAGTCACCTTGAACTTCCTAGCAGTCTCCAGCACCTCTGAATACTTGTGAATGACTGCGTTGTCCATGAGCAGCACGATCTT
>ARYC01007142.1:0-22531 GCA_000711775.1 Oxytricha trifallax
TCTAGTGGAAAGTGTGCCCAATACTTCAAAGTCTTCGAATCGCAGAGGAAGTCAATATGAGCCTGAGAGAACTTTTATTTTCTTTGAGGGTGCGTTCAAGAACCAGAGTTATAATGCAAAACAGCTAGCATGCAGTGATACCTAACAGTTGAGGCACTCTTGCGTAATAACTTTGCTATAGCTGCATAATTTAATACAGGTTTGGCTAAGTCTATATTAATACTTGTACCATACCTAAGCTTAAGCAGTAAATCTAAATATTACTCATCATAAATAGATTCTAAATTTCGCTAATTTCTATTTCTCATTTTGCAATATGACCTAATTTCTCAACTAACCCCAATAAGACCCCAACTAAACCCTACAAATCAAAGCACTTATAAACCTCACTAAGGGGTTTTGGGGTTTTTATTACTTCTCCAACGTTTGGGAAAAGGTGGAGACCGACCAGCTCAGACAGTGGTATTGGTAAGAGATTGTGTTCAAGAACGACATCAAGGCCAGCGTGGCAGGCAGCTCAACCATGACCAGAGAGGAGAAGAAGTACTACGACAAGATTTGCAAGATTGTTGATTTATGATAATATATTTAAACTCGCATTTGATTCATTGTTGATTAATTTTACATTCACAAAATTCGATCAAATTTTACTCTTGGGGTTTTATATAATCATAAACTTTAAAAAATAAAAATGTCTGTGTATAACAACTTATATTTCATTTCCAACTTTAATCATTTTTCGTTATATTTAATTCATTTAATAATTTTTCAATCATATTCAGTTCAATTTTTAACAATTATTTGCAAAGAATTAGCTTTTAAACATATATGTTTATTTTAAAGTAGATCAATTTTAAACTGTCAATTCAAATACCATATTTTATATAGGTGCTTATTCAATTGCTATAATTCAATACATTATTTTCTTTACTTTCTCATAATTAATCTCCTATTCCATTTATATCTTATTTTAAATTATTATTCGCCCTTTCTAAACATTATCTTACATCAATTTTCTCAATAGTTTTTACTTATATATTATACAATATTCTGATAAATATTCTACTTTTCAACTTTGTTTATATGTTAAATATGAAATATTATAATTGAAAATACTATAAATTATTGATGTTTTTAAGTTTAGTAAAGAAATTGATATTAATAAATTAAATATATTTAAATTATGTTAATTTAGAAAACTATTATAATATATCTGATGCCATAGGGAAATATAGACTTATGTATCTTAATATATAAGTGACTAATCCTTTCATAATGATATTTTCTTAATCTTATGTCTTATTCTTCCTCTTAACTTTTTCTTTTTCTTGTTTTAGTTCCTTCCTACAATCTACATTGTTGTTTTATTTAAATTATAAGTTAATCAGTTGAGTTTCAATGTTAAATAAAGTTCCTATTTTGGTAGATAGCCTTTAACTATGAAATAAATGCTATCATTTTCGTGGTAATGAGTTATGTTAAATTTGATTTGAGAAAATAAACATGTTTTTGCAGATATTAACAAAATATTTCAGCAGTTTTAAGGTAACCATCGTAGTTTGCATCCATATTAAATCATTATATTATGCTGCCTGTGACATTATTAAGGATATTGTTGTTAAAGTACAGAATGATATTATTAATGGAAGCAGTGGTACTAATAAGAGCTGCTCTTTAGCTTTTAAAATAATTGCAAATTGATTATCAGTAGCTGTGACTAATTTGTTGAGCTACTATTAACTCATAATTTCATAAATATATGATATTGTTTCATCGAATTTCTTGCATATTTTTATAGTTGATACTGCCTTAAATATTTACTTAATTGAATCAAAGCAATAATTGCAATAATTTACTTATAAATCATGTTTAAATTTATATGTTTAATTAATTTAAATGCCCTTTTCATGATAGATATTAATGATGTTGATAAATAACATGAATTCTGAGCTTAATAAGGTTAATCTATTATTTATTTAAGATAATAACTCTTATAATTTTATATTTTATAGTAAATGTTAGCAATTAATTTATATATTGAGTATAATTAATAATATAGTCTGAAAATTCTAATTTAATATTATTAATTTATTATTTTTTTGTTTAAGAGAATATAGTATTTATAAAAGATGAATAAACTGTTCTTAGTTTTAGATCGAACAAATCGTTTAATCACTTGAATTTTACATTAAAAAAATATCTTTACCATTTAGCTTATAATATAGAAATTTGATTATTATTAGCAAGCATATTTTTCAATTATATATTTTTATTTATTAGTCCAATTCTATTAATAAAATAAGTTTGTTATATTGTACTATTAGGGAATATTTTATCACGAAGTTGCTAAATTTTTAATTGTGACAAATTTGAACACTAGAATTACATAAATATGGATTCCTAATGCCACAGAACATTTGCACTCAGAACTTATTGATACCTTAGATGAGAATGTAGTTGATGTTTAACTTGATTAATTAGCAAATTTTAATTAATATTTCACCTGTATATAATTTTCCTTCACTATTTGTTTATAAGACTTATAATTTGCTTATTTCTGTTGTAATGCTGATATCTCTAAACTCATAGTTAAATAATATAAACCTTCAGTTTCCACCTCACTAATCCTATCCTTATATTTGAGAATAGATGGTATTTAATTCAATAATTTTTTAGAATTCTGGTAATTTCATCCTAATCTTGATTGAAATTATTCAGTCTTAAAACAGAAAAACAACAGGATATTAAATTCTTAAAATACTATGACTATAGCTACAATAAATTACTATCAGAATAGCATATAATAATGTAACTTGCTTATTAATGACGAGATATGACCAAGAAAATCGTTAAAATTATTGATGTACTGTATTTCTTTATATTAGAAAATGATAAATTAGATTAAACCAGCAAATATAGTTGAAGCTTTATATTGTTAATATGCTCAAATTTAAAAGTTGATATTATAAATAACTTTTCAGTTTAAAACTGTTATGAAAAACCTTCTTTATTTTATAAGACATATTCATTTAAAATTTATACAAAATATATTATATAGATAGTGTGAATGAAAAATAAAATAAATGATAAAATAATTTTTTTTAAAAATAACTAAGACCATATAATGAAAATAATATACTTTTATTCAAAAACGTATTATAATCAATTTTAATTATTCAATTGTTCTACCACTTTCAATCGGGTTAGTTATCTTACTTTCTACTCTGATAAAAAACTTTAATTTTAAAATCATTCTGCCATCTAATTCTTTCTCCTAGCAAGTAGAACAGATAAAGTATTTTTAGGTTATGCAAAGTCCTCATTTTCCATCTATTTGAAATCATATCTTTGATGCTTTCTAGTATTTAAGTTATTATTCCTGATACTTTAGAGAAAGGGAGGTGATAATGTTACATTTGAATTTAAATTTCATTTTATATCCCTCAATCTCTCTTTGACTTTACCATCTTGATTTATCTCCTAATAATTATATGAATTGTCAATCATCATTCAGAGGTCTAATTTGCTTTTTTTAATGAGAATCAAAGGAGAATCTAATGACCACCATATTTATTTAATCAATTTTCGTAAATAGTATTGCAAACGAATTAACAGAAAATTCTTTAAATTAAATATTTACAAGGCTACCACGGCACTTTTGCAAAAAAAAAGGAAGATTGAAACTCCTTCCCAGACAACCATTTTTAGCTGAGATAAGTAAGAATCTTTTATTTAAAAGTCAGCCCATTGAGGTTTGTTTAAACCCTTTTGCACATGTTTTGTCAACGATTAAAATCGAATGACGACATTTTCGGTTGCGATATGAGTGTCCTTAAGGTCAAACGCTATCTTTTTCTTTTCTTGCAAAGTAATTTTTTAAGAAACAGAGGTAATATATTGATGAATTCTTCTGAGAATAGCCAAACTTTGATTAATAAAATTGTATTTTCTTTTGGGTCTTCTTCTGATTGTTTAAGCACTAAAGACTAATCCAAGATTCGCAGTCATCCTCATCACCAATTTCATTGTTTATTATGATACTTTTGAACTTCCTGTGACTTCTTCACTTCAATTTGATAAACTTTCTATGCAAAACTGGCTTATAGCTGGAATATGCAGCTCAGAAAATATAAGATTTTATTTATTTGTAAAATTGATGTATCGCTTATCCTTTATCAAATATTATCCATAAGTAGCTCCATTATAATGATTCTCGAAAGCTCAATGAATATAAGACTAATCGATTCATTCATATTAGAAGAATTATTTCAACGCATCAAAGATTCCAAAGCATCCCAGATATTGACAAAAGCGGGCATCACTAAACTGCATCTTCTGGTGTCATTGTTGGTATAAAGCAGTTTTGCAATATCTATGCTCGATATGTCTTCTCAATGATTACATAATAACATTTTGAATCTAGCCATGATGTCCCGTATTCTGATCCATGTTGTTAACAAAATAAATTTACGATGAGGCTATAATATACGACAAGTCTTCATTAACCTCTGGGTTCCATGCAATATTTTGATTGTTGAGGTAATAGCCATCAGCCGCTCCATTAATCTAAGTTTCTATTTATTATTTAAAATGCGTAAAATTATAAAATTCAGTTAATCATTAAATAATGTTGCACTCCTACTAATCCTTAACTATAAGCTTATTATGATAATTAGTACTATGACTAATCATTATTGATATTATGATACTCTTAACGAAAAAGAATTATAAAGTATTTATGTGAATTTAAATTTAGTTTTAGCAACCTTTTTTACCTATCAAAACTTATGATTTTTTAAAATTATTTTTAACTAGAAGTATATTGCACAAATTTAATTAAAATTAAATAATCAAAAATAAAAAATATTTCAACATTAATAATGTTAATGATGGATTAAATGATATGAGTCTTTTTTGAGTTTTATATATTTCAAACTTTATTTTATTGAATTTTAATTAATATAAGAAACTAATAGAGTAAATTTCATTAATAATAAGAGAGATAATAATTAATGAAATATATTAAGCATAGTTAATATAAAATAAATATGTAAGAATATTAAAAATGCCAGTAATATTAAATACCTCCATATAATCTACTTACTTCTTCAATATGATACTTTATTACTATTCTCATATTATTTTTTTTTCTCTCTTCATCTTTCTCCTCTCATCTTTTATTTTTAACTATGCCTTTTCTCTTTATCATCAAAATTTATATTTTCCTTGCGATATTTTTCTTCTTTTTAAGTGTTGTTGGTTATTAGTTCCAACTTTGGATCTTTGTTAAATAGTTAATAATCTTGTTCTGAAACACAACCAACTAACTGAAATGCCAGTTTAAAATTTTCAATGTTCTTTCATTCTATTTTTTTCCTAATTTTCTAATTTTCATCTTTATTAAACCAATTTTTATTGGTAATTACTCACAACTGAGTACAATTTGAGTTAAAGATCAAGAATAATATTGGTTAATTCAACAATCCCAATATTAAATTATTTGTAATAAGCAGCGCTGTTATTCAACAATCTTTGAGATCCTTTGCTTTTCTAGGTATCTGGTTAAGTCATAATCTTGTACATTGCATATTTCTCTGCACCTGTCATCACTTTAATTAACTATATTTGCTTTATATAAATACGGGTACTCCATTTTGTGTGTTGCAAAGTCTTATAATCGGTGTAATCATCAATTTCTGGTGATATATTATTGTACTTTCTTAAAGAATTCTGTTGTTTCACTGCAGTAGCATCTTTGTAGTGTGCTAATGAGCATGTATATCTCATTCATCCAGATCATAGTTAATTTGATTGGCTTTAGTTGGGAGATGCCTTCTTTCTCTTTGTTCTTGGAGATAAATTAATAAGAATGCTTATACTTTTTATAATTTTTATTCTAAAATTAATAGTAATTTATAATCAATATTATCAATTGTAATAAACTTATGTATCATTTACAATAATATTCAGAACATCAATATTTACACTTTTAATCTCTTTATATTTCCTGTAAAAACGGGACTTCTCAATAAAACGAAATTGATTAGGGAAAATTATTTTTAAATAATCCGATATTTATGGTAAGTAAAATGAGGTTATTAAACAGGCTATTGACTATAAATTAAATTATTAAAAATATCAATGATATTCGATTCTATATAAATACTGTATTTAAGACAATTTAAAATAATTTATATCTACAGGTGAATCATAGTTTTGGAAACTGATTATATTAAAATTGTGAAAATGATCAAATATTATTAAAAATCAGGTGTTAAAACCTAAGTATAAATTATGCTTGATTTTATAATTAATGATGTTTTTTATTTTGTTCTTGGAAGGGTTACTCAAATTTATATATTTAGAGAATATTATTCATTTTGTTATTTCACTTAATTAATCTTATGCTATCTCAACTATTAATAAATTTAAATATTTAAATTTTTAATATTTTAAATAAGAATATTTGCTTTTGATATAATTTTTTCGAATCAATATACCTTGTAAATCAAATAAAATTCTAAAAATCACTCAAAAATATTAAATTAAGAATTATTGCGCATAAATTTTAAACTCATATGTCGATTTGTTTCATTAATTTGGTATCTTTACTATAACAATTAAATTTAAAATCATAGAGTAATGTTTGAATTTATATACTTTTCGTTATATAAATATATAAATTATGAAAATGATATGGTTTCTCTAATTTTAATAAATGATTATGGCAAAAAATCTTTCAAACAAACAATAAATATGTTAAAGAATAAACAAACTTAACAATTTCTTTTCATTCTAAATTTTTTATGCATCAATTTTAGCACTACTTCAAAGAATAATTCTTAGAATAAAACTTCTACTCTATAATTTAATTTTTAATATTATATGATATTTGTGATAAAATTAATAGTTTTATCATTAAATGATGAATTAAAATAAAAGTTTCAAGTTATTATATTTCTTTAAATTTTTCCTAATTCTAACTATTTCCTTTAAATGAAAGGATTAATGCTTATTTATATAAGAGATTTTAAATTTTTTAGGCATTTACATACTAAATTTTAAAGTGGTTTCAAAATATCTATAATAAACTTATAATTAAAACTCAATCATAAATTACTCATAATATATTTCTTTCATAAAAACTCTTATAATTTTACTTATCTATTTAAGTGTTATGCTTCTATAAATTATATTTTAACCCCTAATACTATGCTAGATTTATAAAAAAAGATTATTAAATTAGTCAATTTATTTAAGACTTGTAATCATAAATACAAATTTATTTAATTAATATATATATGATTTAACATATCTGTTGATCCTTTAAAGTTGATTTAAATACCTATAATATTAAATAGTTAATTATTGGATATAAAATTATGATAAAAAAATTTCCTGTTTAATCATTTCTTCCTTTTCTTTTTCTGATATTTCCTCATTATCAATTCCAAGTAAATTATTTATTATAAGTTATGATAATTCATCGATCCTATTTTAAGTATAATAATTATTGATATAAGATGTTGAAAATACTGACTAGAAAGTAGCAAAGCTACTCTGAAACATTTGAACTAGATACGAAAGATTCCAGGTTTGAAAGCTAGCCTTCAATTTCAGTGGGATGCCCTTCAATGTCTTGATTATGCTCTACTTTTAGATGTCCGTTATGACTAGTTTAGAATCTGATGATGCATCAATAGATTGATATTATTACTAAATGAAATGTTACCCTCCTTAATTGTATTATTGAAACAGTAAAGACAAAGCTAATTATTTTGACTGACTGAAATAGTTTTAAGATTTATTAGATAGAATAATAGTTCCACTTCACGAATGCAATAGATAGATATAAATGCTAATATTGAGATAAAGATAATACAAGCTTCAATTCAAAAGTCCTGTGTAAGGATAAAGAATGGAAAGTATTTCCCTCTAGGTTTGCAATCTAAACTTAATCCAATATATTAAAATAGATAATTTATAATAATATTTAAATTTTATTAATGAAAATAATGATAATATTATATATTTAACATTCTGATATTTTAAGTAAACATATCAATAAAATAGCATCTGTGAATCCATTATATTTATTGTATATTAATTTGCTTATTAGTTTCTTTTATAATCATAGCAAGTAGACTAATCAAAGACTTAAAAATCAAAGCTTATGCATGAATGTTATAAGCTTACCCTTAAGCAGTCTTAGTGTGGAACTGTCACTTTAAAGTAATTATTTCAATTTTAATAGTTTATCAAGCAAACTTCTATAACTAATCTAGATGGAATGCATTTGAATAGTCAAAAATATGTCAATGTATTTATCAATGTGACCTAACCTGTGTATATAAAGTTATACTGATTGCTTGTTTCTAGACACTGTAAGTGGCAGCTTAGTTCTACCTCCAGCTTCATTCAATTAACTATTACGAATGTAATTGTTTAATTTTAAAAGTAAATTGCATAGCTTGAAGTGTTAAACTGATTTTAACTATGTCCTTCAATAATTATATTTTTACTAACAAATAATGAAAAAATAGAATTTATATGTAAATAATCTTCATCTTAGTTAAAGCCATTTCCAATATAATATTGAAGATAAGTTTAAAGATATTTCTAATAAGAATTTGATATAAATCTGGAGTATTAAGTGTATTTATGATATTGATAAGATCTTTGATTTATAAATATGCCTAGTCACCTATCTACTCTCATTATTATTAATATTAAATTTTATTTTCTTTTTTATCTAAATAATTATTTTATATTAACTGGATAAAATAATGCATCTCTATAATACATTTCTCAATTAAGTTTATTATTAAAATGGATAACGTTATGAATCTTAAAATTCATAAAGATAGACATAATATAAATTATTAATTCAGATGAACCAACATAATAATACATTTTTTAATATGAAAATGCTAGAGATCTAATATAAAAAGAGGAAACATCAAAGGTCAAATGCCAGCATTATTCCGATTAAATTTATGGAAGTTAAGTTTAATAAAGATTTTAAAGCAAAATTATTATAAATAAATTTCTTTAAGGTTAGAAAAACTATTTAAATTGCTTATTCCTTGATGTTAAATCTGAACAATAATGTCAAAACTGTTTCTGGATTCTTTTATATGATATAAAGAGTAAGGAAATAATTCTATTTACTGATCTCTATAGCAGGAATGCCAATTAAGAATGTTTATAATAATTGTTATAATTAATTAACTCAAATGATTTAATTGGATTTAAGATAATTTTTAATTGAGATTGCAGTAATTATTTTATATATTTGATTAAATTAAATAAATAAGATTGCCTATTATAGTGAATAAAAAACATGAATTCATCGGGAACATATGAATTTTAATGTAATATTGCTTTTACCTTGGTCAAAACCATATTTGGGATTATTTAATAATGTAATAAGTCAGTTTCAGTATATTTTTCTGTGAATTAGTTAAAATCTAATGCTTTTACACTTTATCGAAATTAAAATATATTTATATAATAAAAATTATTGCTCTACTTATCAGTCTCTGTTTTTTATTTTTTAATTAATTAAAAAAATAAGATTTACAAAATTCTTGAATATAAAATTAAGATTTACTTATCAAAACCATATTATTCAGTACGAATATAATATTTTATCATTCTAAATATATATCTAAACATCATAAACAAGAGTTATTCATTTTCTTGTATATTTTTGCCAATAATTTTTATATTTAAGAGATTTAATTTTTCTTAATATTCATTTTTTATTCCTTTACATTTTATGAGATTTAAAATTATTATATTAGCTATCTAAAAGAGAGAATTTATTCATTTTATTAATTCAAAATATTATGTGGATTTAAATTTTATTTTTAAGTTTTCTGATATCAATTGATTTTTTATACAAACTATTAAATAATTTGAAGACATTTATACATCTTAACTTATTCACGTCATGTTATTTCATTGCATTATTGTTTCTAATAATACTAATTATTGAATTGTCTTCGTTTTTATCGCTTTAAAATCTATAATCAAAAACTTTGCAAAGAATAATAATAATTATAATTTGATCACGTTGAGGTTTCTGGTGATTCTCAATCTAAACATATGATAATGTGTTATTGACAAGTCCTTAAAGGTTATGGAGATTAACTCCTAGTTAACTAAATCTTCATATTCTTCTTTTTCTTTTTCGTTTGCTCTTGTTGCTTCTTTGTTTTTTACTTTAATTCTTTCCTTTTCTTCCACTTCTCTTTCTAATTTGTTGGATCTAAACTCTGCCACCTACATCTTTGAATTTTAATTAGGCGTTGAAGTTCTTTACTTGGATTGAGAATTTAAGTAGTTTAATAGCGATAGTTTCTTTTAGTTTTGGAGTGATGAGCTTAACTTAGTCACTTTTCAAGGAGTATGCATATCTTTGTAGATGTATTACTACATTTTTTAGGTGTAAGTAATAGTTAGCATTGACTGAGATGCATGATGCTTTGTATGCAATGACGCTTTTTAATTGGTCTTTGTTAAAAAGGTTTATGAAGTATACTACATCTCTGGGAGTGTCTACAATGGATACTATAGTTGCTTTTATACAAGCTGCTGGTTCATCATCTGTGTTTTTTACTATGTTTTTAGTGCTCTCGTGGTTCAGTTCTTTGTAGATAGCTGTAATTGAATGTATGTATCTTTTGTTGACAGCTTTGTAGAATTTTGTATTGATTGTGTTCATTCAAATAGAGATGCAAGCTTCTCTGTCGTCAAATTTATCTTGGAGTTCCGCTTTGGAGATGGTCTACATTGTTTGTAGATTGGATCATATTTAATTAATAATTTTATCATTTAAATGGATCTATATTTAGTACTAACTTTCAATGTGGGATTTCTTATTAATCTCTTATTTAGTACTAAATTATCTCATTGACATCATTGACGCCGTTCGAATTTAAGCTAAAAGCTTAAGATGAGGGACTTATGTAATCAATCTCAACCCTTTCAAAGTAAGTTTCTTTGTAGAAGAAGAATTAACTTGATTCTTCAGAGTAGGAGTTGGATTTACCAGATTCATCATAAACTTGTTTTTCCTCTACTGAACTCCAGTCTTTTTTCTTTATCAGTGTATGTTACTCTTTTGTTATAAAGTCGACGTTTGTCTATATTTCTAGAAACTCAATTGATTGGTATATTTAGGGTACTATATCATTTATAAAATTCACGATGATTAATTGTAAAATTTATATCAAATTATAAATAAAGGAATTCTTTGTTAACCTAAAATAATACAATTAACACTTTCAAATATTTAATTATAATTAAATGATATACTATTGTGTTTTATCAATCTTTGGCACATTATGAAAAATGCAAACGATTGAAATAATAAATAGTATATGCTTTATTTTATCAAAAAAATATAGCAAAATACATCTCAAATGATTATTTACGATAATACATTTATTAAAGACTTATTTATAATTTATTAAAAATTTGCCAATCGGCATGGCTTTAAATAAATGACGTTCACTTATAAGGTATTTAATGGATATTTCACACTATGAGGAGGCAGACAGTTCTTGGTGTGTAGATTAAATTACTCTGTGAGGAATATTGATAGATTTTATTGAAGTCTGTTGGAGTTTTATGAATTTGTTGTAAATGGATGCCAGTCTAAGCACTTAAAGTAATTGTTGTCTCCAAAGACTGGCAACTTTACAGTTGTTGTCGCCTTCAAATTATATGTTAGAGAGGTGAAGTTGAAATTGGTTAACTATTGAAAAGCTTTATAAGAGGATTATTCTAGCGATAAATGCAATTATCTCTAGTACGAAAAGACCCCATTAATTTTAGTTGGTCATTATAAGATTATAATAAATTGTACTTGGTGTGACAAATCATTGTTCTCAATATCACCTAGTATGGTATCCCTTTGTAATTTGTTTAATATTCCTATTTTTTGTTTCTTATTTAATAATTGAAGCCAAAGAATATAATAAGATAAAATAGTTTATAATATTTAATCATAGAATTATTACTTATAAACTTAATAAAGCGAGAAAACTATAAATAAAGTAAAATAAGTGTTTTGAAAAGTGAAATAATTATTAAATAGACACTTGTTTGAATAAAATATTTGACAACAAGAAAAATTGTGAAAGTAAAAGAGAAAATAATTACTTTATAAAAGATTCTTGGTAAATAGCCCTAGTTATTGATGTGATTTATGTCTCCAATTGCTTCAATTTTGATTACATCAAAAAAAATTTACCACCAGTTACATTGACAGGTTTAATGTGAAAGATTGCACTTTGCAACAGAAAATAAGGATACTCGTCAGAAATTTAAATTATCAAAGAGTTACTCTGATAGTATATATGGAATTAATGTTATTGCAAATGATTAATCTTTAAGATTGATAAATATAATTTACTAATATTTTATATTGATAAGTATTTGTATTTATTAAAATTGGTAAATCTTTACATTTTAGCTGAATATTATTAAATATATAAGATAAATTTAAAAATAATTTATTAGGAGTATTTAACATTATTAGACTTACATATTGTAGGAATACAATTGAAATTGGGAAAATAATTGAAATTAAATTAATATAATTACAAATTAGTGGTAGTTAAAGTTGGCCAATTTAAACGATCTTGGGCTCATTTAATACAGAATTCAAAATTAGCTGGACTATACTATTTGCGGTACTATTTTATCGCATCCCTGGGGCGAGATAACTTCACTTTAATTAAACACATCAAAATTCATTAAATTGTACCCTCACATAAAATGAAGTTATCTCGCTTCAGGGATGCGATAAAATAGTACCGCCAATTGTAAAGTCCAGCTAATTTTGGATTCTCTATCAAATAAGCCCAAGATCGTTTAAATTGCCCAACTTTAACTGCCACTAATTTGTAATTATATTAATTTAATTTAAATTATTTTCCCAATTTCAATTGTATTCTTACAATATTATATAATTTCATTAGGAATATATATTTTTAATTTTAAATTTATAATATATAATCAAGTATAATAGATGTCCAATTATTTTAAGTTATTCTTCTCTTCATAGACTTTGTATTTTAAACTATAAATATTAATAATAGGGAGTCCTCCTTGGCTTTTTAAGGTTAGATATGATAGAGATAAATTGCTATATTAAGGGGTACACCTATAAATTGAAGATTAAGTTAATTTATACTGAGTTATTTCATCAATATTTTTCTTTTCTTATTCTTTCAATACTTATATTTATCTTGTGATCTTTACTATATCATCTGTTTCAATAAAGTTAAAAGAGTAATAAAAATCCTCAATTATTGTAGTGAATTAGAAATCTCTTGATTATATGATTGTCCTTAATTTTAATGAAAGTAGTTGGATCTGATT
This sequence comes from Oxytricha trifallax, assembly GCA_000711775.1. Lineage (NCBI taxonomy): Eukaryota > Ciliophora > Spirotrichea > Sporadotrichida > Oxytrichidae > Oxytricha > Oxytricha trifallax. Next base: position 13,396 of record ARYC01007142.1, read on the forward strand.
AGAACTTATGAGTTCAAATATTTAAGATTTTTATAATTATGTTAAATTCTGTTTTAGGGGCATATTTACTGATCACGAAAAATTATACTTTTCAATGAAAGCACAGCTACCTTATTTAACATTTATGTTATTAATGTTTAGTACTTAGCTACAAGTTAGATTTGATTGGGCTGGTAAACACTCTTGTCATTAACTGATGCAAATACTAAGTGTTAAGAGTTTCTTCCAGATTACCCATTACTTTGTTTTCAACAGTCAAACAGATGATTCTCTTCTTAGATTTGAATTAGCTATATGATTATAAAACAGTTTTAAAAGAGATTCCCATTAATTTTTAACGCTAAATGTTTAAATTTGCCATTATAATTCATTTATATTTGATCAGTCATATATTGGAAGTGATACTCCATTCTTTTCCAAATTTATGATAATAACTTTCTTTTTCAATATTTAGTTTTTACTAGATCTTCAGTTTTTCCATTCCATACGAGAAACTTTTAAAATTACTTAAGAAGACTCTTTATGCTTCAATTTTATTGATTTGATATTTTTTTGGCTTTCGGTTAAGCCTTATTAAATTAAAAAAAATAATTCAAGTTTTAATTCATTTAAAATGAAGTCATTATAGATTATGAAAATTTATAATTATTAATATTTTTATTTGAATTTATGAAACTAATATTGTCTGAACAGAAACTCCCAGGAATTCCTATTTCTAGTTCAATTTAGGGAGTAACCAAATAAGTGGCAGTTGTAAAATTTCTGAAAATGTCAAGTTTAAAAAATTGGGGTTTAACTTTTCAATAGTGGTTGTAGTTGTAGTATTAGTTGTAGTATTTGTAGTTTTTGTAGTAGAAGGCATTGTATTTTTTATTTTTTCAAAGTTTATCACATATATATCGTTTCAACACTGATGTTTAAATTCAAATATTTTGACATAACGTTTGCCATTTTTTAGGTTAAATAAATCAATTTCTAATTAAAAATTAATATTGAATTCTAATATTGGAATATTACTTAATAATATCTGGCATAACTATTATATTTCTAGCAGTAATATTTTTTTGGTTAAGAGTGTTCATCTCTCATAAAATTTTGATTAATTGCCAATCAATATTCTTATTTCTATAAATTGACAACTAAAAATTCGATTTTTTTAAATAATTAATAGTATATTAAATCATTTATATCAAAGTCCATCTACATAATTGCAACAATTCCTGTATAAGAACAAATTATAGATGATAATTTGGAATTGAGTTAACTAAAATTTAAGATATATTATATTCTATGTATGCATTATTAAGTAAAAGCATTGCTGTAACAATATGACTGCTCTCATTCAAATACTGATTTAAATATTTTTTAATTTTATATAAAATTAAACTATAATTAATAAGAGGTAAAATCATAATTGTCATTATTTAAATCATATACCATCATATTCAAACTTATTTTAATTTTTAAATTTTTATGTCTATTTTATTTTCAATTTATAACACGCATAAATGCTGATCTGTAGTCATAAAAATAATCATCAGTTAAATACATTTAAATCATTAAGAAAAAGAAAATTATTACAAAATTAATTAATTTGATATTAATAAAATCATATTATTATGCTAGTAGGTTCTAACATGCACTAAATTAAAAAAAACATAAATTGAAATCCCTAGATTATTTGAATTTATTCATTTAATAAATAAGAAATTATTTAAACCTCACAACTCATTTTTCATTTCAATATCAATTTTTTTAATTATATGGAAACTACTGCTGTTGCTGGGTTTATAGATAAATCATTTAATCTGCAGAATTATGCTGGTATTTTAGTTGTATATTCCTTAAATTTAAGAATGTATGTAAAACCCCAAATGTGCTATTTACAATTTTATGTAGACGATAGAAATTAATCAAAATGTAAATACTTGAAACTTATTATCATATAACTCACTTCACAAATTCGGCAATCTCTCTCTCAAGGTCTTGAGCTGCTCTTGCCTCTCCCAGTCCAGGTCCACGATCTCTTCGCATTCTCCATCCTTTGGTCTAAATTTCGATGCTTCCTTCATCAAATAATCCACGGTGTCCTAGGTGAGGGCGGCCTTGAATATCTAGAGGAACTGAGGGGGGGAGGTGAGAGAAGCTCTGCATGAATATGGCCAAGTCCTAAGTGAATCTCTTAAGGACGTTTTCTCTGTTTTGCCTATCTCTGCTTATTGACATCTTGCTTGCCATCATTTGAATCATTAGAATTTCGTAAGTATGCTACTATTTCTTGACATCATATGTTTAAATGTAAAATCGATAGAATGATACTCTTGCTTGCCATCATTTTAAACATTGGTATCTTAAAAGTATGCTACTCTTACTTTCCGTCATTTGAAACAATGGAAGCTTACAAGTATGGTATTCTTTATAGCCATCATTCGAATTAATAGAAAACAAAAATGAAATTGCTCAAGGACAAAACCACATCATCTGAGAAAATGTTTGCATAATGCAATCACTTTTACAAAAATAGCAATAATAATAATGATAATAATAATAATAATAATAATTTGATCACATTGAGGTCTCTGGGGACCCCCGATCAATAAGCTTTAAAGCATATAAGGGTCAAGTCCTTTTAATATTATTTAAATCATCTGATCTGTTCAATCTCTCTGGTTGTCTCATCATTGATTATATTTCAATTAATTCTTTAAAAATTAACTCAAAATAATGAATTCTTGTGAGCCCACAACTGTTTTAAACATACTCTTTCTCTGTAGAAACTGAGTACATGTTTTTCAATCTCCTTCTCTTCTTCTTCGCTATCAATGGAGCTTACTCCATCATAAACTCCGAAATCAACATATTCTTGGAGTCCTTACATAGTTTCATCAAAGGCTCTCAGAGTTCTGTAGCTGTTTTCCATGCAATCTGTAAGATTGCAAATTGGGCACCATTTCCCATTGATTTTCAAATCAAATAAACCCACTTCCTGAAAAATCTTTAATTAAATTTTATTATTGTATAGTATATAAAAGTCCCAAATCTTATAAATGATATTTAATAACTTTCTTTAATTGTATTGGGTAATATCCAAATTTAACTCATAAATCTATGGGGTTTAGGGATTTAGGGGTTTCTGGGTTTTCAAAAGTAAGGTTCTCCGGCTTTGGGCCGGAGTTTTTAGTGTTGGTATATGGTTTTGACTTTTGTTAGTAGTGGTGCTTACTCCCTTTAGTAGACATTGTTAGTAGATATAGTGTATAAATGTTTTATTATTAAATAGCGTGATAAGTTTTTAGGTGATTCCCCTCGTATCTTTGGTCAAAATCTTATTAATGTCTTGGATGATTCTCTATTAATTTAGTTTTCCTTTTTAGTACTAGAAAAGTAGAATTTCTTATTGCGTGACGTATTAAGATAAATTTGGTAGTGATTCCTTAAAAAACATATCTTAGAGTGTTCTCTTATCAAATAGAGAAAAATGGTCATTTCGAGTTGTAGTCGAACTTAGGTTGTTTAGGTTGAGGAAATGTAGATAAAGGGATTGTTAGTTATTTGAGGTATTTGGACAGTATTTGAAGTCTTCTTTCCTTAGTAATTTCTTTGTAGTCTTGATTGAGAGATGTTTAAAACTAAATGACTAAATTTCTTCGGTCAGGCCTCATACCTAGTTGAAGTTAAAAATGTCATCATGAACAGAGAGTGGAATTTTTAGGTGGGTTGGGGTGGAGCTAGGTAAGTGAACTAATTGGGCGTAAGCTCACTGTTTTTGTTGATTAGATTAACTGGACTCTAGGTAATCAATTCGAAAATTAAGAATACCTAATGTTGAGTGTGCGCTCCGATTGTGCTAGGGTTGTGTATAGTACCTAGCAGAGTTGTGAACGGGTGCTAAAAGAATGTACTGACTGTAGGGTGTCAAATCTGACATACTCTATGATTTAGGGCCACTCGTGAGTATGTATTTACTTCTTTTTTAAAACACACCTCTGGATGTTGAAGTACAGCTGGTTGAAGTTCGTTTTTCGAACTAGTGAAACAAAATTTTTGCCTCTTGATTAGAACGGTTCGACTGTCCCTCCTCGTTCCAAGTCATAACTTTCTAAGTTATTACTCTCAAACACTAAATTAATCAGTCAAAATAGTGTAAAATTTTTAAATATTTAAATTCTTAAAATACATTGAAAATATAAATAAATCATTGTTCAAACATTATTATAATTATTTTTAATAAATTTGTTTGATTTTTTTATAATTATATTTAATATGGGCTCAAGTAGTAAATATTATATTTTTACTACTTGAGCCCATTTCTATTATATTTATAATATATAATTCTTATTTTATTTATTTTTATTTAAAATTGTTTTTATATATTTAATTACTTTTATACTATTATGAAAGTTAATTTATTCACTGTTTTAATCTTGAGCTGAATTATTTATTTTATACATTAATATTTTTTTATCTTAAAAAATAGTTGCTTTTATAAGTAAATTATTTCAAAATTATTCATGTTCTTACTAATGAATAAATTAAACTTAATAAAGATCAAAACCAAATTTTATTTTAATTATTTTTATATATATAAGCATATTAAGAGATATAAATTGAAAATATTAATATATAGAATTGACTCTTGTAGAAAAAATAAATTAGTTTAAAATCATAAATTCATAATAAAATTAAATTAAATTTTAAATTATACATATTTCATGAATCAGATACTTAGAATATATAAAGTGAGTATAATTTAAATTTCTTTGTATTTACCGATTTTTATTTTCCAGATTTTTATACTATTTTGACTAAATATTACAAAAATAGTACTATTTTCTCGTACAATAATTTTTTAAGATAGCTGGTAATGAGGAGCCATTGCTTTCATGACGGTGCAAGTATGCTACTCTTGCTTACCATAATTTGAAAAATTGGAAGCTCACAAGTATGCTACTCTTTTTAGCCATCATTTAAATTAATGGAAAACAAAAAGAAAAATGCTCAGGGACAAACCAACATCACGTTGGAAAATTGTTTCAAAAATACCGTAACTTTTACAAATTATTATATTTTTGTTGCACAAAATATTTTCATAGTTGTTGGTCGGCGTTTGTCATTATTTGGATAAGCCCGCAAATATGCTTCTCTTGTTTTCAATAATTTGAAATATTGGGAACTCGCAAGAATGCTACGGGAAGCTCTGAACTCTCATCGCAGCTCTGTTCATGATGTTGTCTATAGTATCATTGTTCATGATTGGGTATTAGTTAGTGGGATGCCATCTGAATGTCAAGGTCAGGAGACATTCACATTTGGATTTATTTATCGTTGAATCTTACAGGGAGCTTGTCGCAGGCGAATTCGATGGTTTTTAGCAAGTCACTAAAGTCGTATCTTTCCTCGATCGAGAGAGCGCAGCCTAAGCTAGACAGGTACAAATAACTGAACAGGCAGCTGTTTCCCAGACAAAAGTTTTTAAAGGTGGACTTTTGCTGATGACGCCAGGCAGTGGGAATATTAAAAATCACTCGACCCTCAGAATCCTCAGAAGTCGGCTTCATGCAGTTAAAGGAATGTTGTATCCGTATTGCTTTAAGACCTTGTAGAGTGCTGCCCTAAACAGGCCAGTTTGACTGTCATAGACTAGGGTGCCAAGAATCCTGATTTTGAAGGGTTTATGGTGATACTACTTTAGCACTTGAGTAATATTGATTTCACTAGTCCGAATGCACTAGAGCTTCGTGCTTTTGCAAGGAAGACTTGTGCCTTTGGCGAAAATGAGTATTCGGGATGTCAACTGGCTTGGCGGCTCCGAGCCAACGTTATCTGGACAGTAGGCGCTCTTGAGATAATTGCTGGGACTCGCCCCCTGATCGCTTAGCTTTGGTAATAGGTTACGTTGTGCTCCTTCCCTACATATGTTGTTGACTACTAAGGCTCGAATTTTACCTTGATAGAGGAGCTCAGACATCCGTGGTGGGATCCAAGAAGTCACCCATGGTTTGGTGTTGTGTCGAGTCATCACGAGAAAATCCAATATGGCGGCCTCCATCTTCCCTCCCCATTTTGACAGATGAATGCAAAACCTAGTCGACGATCGTTCCATAGCAGCCCGTGGACCGCAAGCCAAAGATACCAACTACTACCCCTCCAGATGGCTTCTTGGTCTCTATGAACTTTAAGTTATCCATGAGGATGCTCAGGCGTTATTTGAAAGCTATCTTGCTGAACAGGAGATCATCAAACTCAAGATTATAGAGCAGTAGAGCTTCTGATGGGTCTTTCAGTAACTATGAGTCGTCTTGCTGGCAGAGTGGGGTATTATAATTAAGGAGCAGTAGGTTCATATGTTGGATTCGTGGGGTTGTTAGGGATTCTAAAGTATTATTATAGGGGTTTGAGGATTTATAATAATTAAATTATCCAATTCGTCATTTTGGTAGCTTTATTATTAGTAATTCTAACTTGATTAATTTAATACGTCACCTAAATCTTGTAAATAAAAGCATTGGTGTTTTATTATTAATTTTTGCTAATATTAAATGAATTTAATTAAACCTCCAACAGATTAATTTCAAAGAATAAAAATAGAAACAATAAAATATATTAAGCTTTATTTATTCACACGTATCCTATATTATAACCGTTATAAATTGTTCACTCAGTCTATAATTTTTTAAAAAGTGGTTAGAATTAAATAAATGCAATTCATCATTTATTAACCTTAAACTTATTGCTAATATTTCAAATAAATACTTTTCAGTTGTTTTCATATTTCCATCAATTTAGCCGCAGTTATTTGACATCTCTAATCAAATTTCAGATACCATATATGCTTAATCATTTATATTTCTCAAAATTTCAGGATCTCTTTCATTGTAGATTTTAAGTCCAAAAAAACCAATAAGATATGCAAATTGGCTTTTTTAATAAAGTTTAATGACATATTATTTGTTTTTTAACAAGATGCGTGAGTTGGTTTAGTGTTCTAAGAATGAGTTTTTATTTCAATCATACAAATAATCTAAATTATATATTAAAGAAAGTAGACTAAAATTTATTGTGCTAATTTAAGTATGAAATACTCAAACTAATATATATATATATTCTTAAGAATAATGTAATATTGCTTTTCGGGCCAAAAACTTAATTAATATATATTCATTTTCTTCATTTTTATTAGTTTTTATACTTCATTGCATCATAAAAAAATAACCTATTTTGTTATAAAATGATAACTGCCAATTAATTTATGCAATGTTAGATACATTAAGGTCGAATTAATGAAAAATCATTTTTATATTATTCTAAAAACTAAAAACCAAATTATAATAATATTTAGTTTATAATAATATATAATTTTATAAAATAAAAATTCGATACTTTAGAATATCGAATCGATATTGAATAGATTAATCTAATGAGGAGTTGTAAATTATATATCAGTGTTCGTTAGCTTCAATCTACATATAGTGCAGGTTTATTTTTCAGTCTTTATTTTTGTCTAGACTCTGTTAAAATTAAAGTTTTTATTGCATATGGAGAAGCCCTACAAGTTTTAATATTTAATTTCTTAGTTACTTTGCATCTTTGAATTGATGCATGCAGTTTTCATAAGAAGAGAATATATCATTGATGTATTAATTTTATAACTTTCAAAACAGAAGTATTTCAAGGTTATCTCTCATTTTTATTAGCAACGTAATTTATTATTTAAAAATGATTCCTTTTATGAAATTAAAAATCATGCTTTAAAATAGAGTAAGTAAGCAATAAAATGATAAAATATATAAAATACAGCAGACTACTCTTGAAATAACATATTACAAAATTTGGACAACATTGATGCATATTAAAAAAAAGAAATAAAAAATTAAACTAAACTATATCATTTAATTAACTATTTAATCAATCACACCGCAGCATTACCCAGGGATGGAGTAAATCCACTGTATCCAAACTAATCCAATAAAATTATTAATTTATTACATTTTTATCTTATTATATTCTTTAATTCACAATGAAGTTTGTTGATTTATTTATATTTAAATTATTCAGATTTTCATCTAATTTGATTTAATATTCTAAATTTTTTTTAGATATAGTTATTTTTAATATTAAGATGTATCTTAATTTTATATTCTTATAATTGTTTTATATATAATACAAAGTAATATATTAATGAATAGTATACCAAATTTATAATATCCATAAGTATTTTAATTTATTACTTGCTTATACTTATAGTTCCTATAAAGTTAAAAGATTAATATTTAATTCATTAAATATTCATTAAATTCAAAAAAAATATATATAAAACCCCAAAACCCCATGAGATAAGGTGGTTGTAGAAATTAAATTTAAATTTGAATTATTATGAAATTGTTATTAATATTTGGTTGCTAGTCATATTTTAAACTAGGGTCTTATATATATTTATATAGGGGGTCTTCACAAATCAACAAGCAACCAAATTAAATGAGTGAGTATTTAAGACTTTTAATATTATTGATCAGACTTAAAAATTATTCATTCTAGCTGTTGCACTGAGACACCATGGATAAGACCTAGCCCTACATGCAGGACCACTACGAGCCGCCTTTGACCTCGCCCTCGGTGCAGCTGTCGCTCTCCGTGCTGCCGCCGGGCATGGACCTTGAGCTGGGCGAAGAGCCCTTGATGAGCTGGTGGGAGCTGGCCCCGAAGATTGCATGTCTACTGTAAAGCATCTCCCTCAAAGAGCACCCCATTCAGAGCTTCGTCGAGATCTTGAAGACCCTCTTCAACGCACAAACAGTTAATCACCACTGGGTCCACATTTCGAAGGAGATCGAGCGTATGCTGGAAAGCAGAGCCTTGAGCTTGCATTAAGGACACCAATCGAGAAAGAAGGGGACCCTATAGGAGCCTTTGATCCTGCGCTTGGTGATAAGAAGCAATCAGAGTCGTTAAAGGGCGTGCCCAAGGTTAGAGGTGGGGGCCCTATTCAATATACACGTTCAAATTAAATCAAACAGACTACGATTAACAAGCACATGTTCTCTTCACTCTAATTTGAATTGACGCAAACGAATCACTCGCCCTCAGTACTGTCCTATGATGGATGTGCAGATCAAGTAGTCCTTGGTGCATTGTGAGT
>ARYC01007143.1:0-34118 GCA_000711775.1 Oxytricha trifallax
AGTTCCTCTAGCCAAGCTGAGCTTATTAGAATGCCTTGCTTTTTCTAGTCTTCAGGAGAGATAGAATGTCGTTTCTTATGTGCTTCTTCAATTATTTCTCTGAGATACTCCTCTTTTATTGTACCAAGAACACCAAAGAAAAAGTTCCTCTCTGGTAGTTTATTATTGAGTTGCTTCTTGGTAGGAAGGTAAACTACCACTTCCTCATCTTACATTGCATCCTAATAAAGATTAGTGACTGAAATCTCAGGGTAGTTGGGAATTTCAATTAGTTTAATCTCTTTATTTTTAAAAGCTTTCTTCTCCTCACAAAGTATTGCTTTTAAGAATGAAATTTTGGTACCTTCCATCGTTGGAAGGAATAAACCAACTGTATAATATGTTAATAGTCATCAAGTTATCGTACCATGTAAAGTTAGGTATCGATAGAGATCTTCCTTACTTCTGAATCTTGATATCATTTCTTGAGCCTCGACTCTTTTCATTTGATCATTGAGTGATTCCATCTTTGTTCCTCTCCCTATTAATGAATTTCAAATTATAACTTATAGACTTCTGGATCCTTTTGTTTAAAATCTTACTATTAAATATGGGCATCTTATAGGAGGTCAACCCTGCAAAGATACGTGGAGAAAGTTTGCAGAAGCTGTAAAAAACTGCAGAGATTGAGCTCCATTTTTATCAATTTAGTTCCATTAAATTAGTACTAAATTTGTTAAATTTTAATTAGTACTGGTACTAAATTCGTTTAAATTTAATTGCTACCAATTTAATAGTACCAAAACTTAATTAGTACCTAGTTTTAAACTAATGAGGTTTTAATGGAAAAGTTCCAAAATGGTTCAAAACCTAATTGGTACCAGTACCGACCTGAATTTATTCTCAGTTGGTACCAAAATTAAAAATATTAAGCATAAAATTAGAAAATCTATAGTTATAAACTAAGTATAAATATGATGTCTAACACCTAAGAATCAACCATTGTTGTTGCAGTGCCAGCTCCTATACAAAGTTAGTATAGCCAGTGAGGTTTTTACTTATTAATAATAGAAATTTAAAATTGAATTTAAACATGGCGGCTAACTTAAATCGTAAGGCAGGTTCTCTTGGAACAGGTTAATCATTGCTCAACTTTGGCTCCTCCAAGAAACCAGAAGTAATTTATATTGAAAAGGAGGTAGAGCTAAGAGCTCTAGAGTTTGAAGCTGAGGTCTTTAAAATTTAAGTTTAAAACAAGAAGTAGAGTGCTGAGATGGGAGTTTAAACATAAGTTGAATTGGTTGAGGAAGATAAGGAACAGCAACCAATAGAAAAAATTAAAACATTTTAATGTGAAGACTGCTAAAATTTCTTCTCAATTGAGTCTAGCTTGAAGAGACACATCAAAGAGGTACACTCTGGTAGAGCTAAGATCCACTTCAAGCATGATAAAGTAGATGGTAGATATTAATGCACTACCTGCATGAAGTCTTATGCTCACTCAGCTAAAGTAGAGAGACATATGCAAAAGCATCATTTAAGCGAATTCCTGATTAAAGATGAGGAAACTTAAAAGCTTGTACCTGCTAAAAGAAAAAATAACTCTCTTGAGTCACAAAAAGAACAGTAGGAGAGACTTAAGAGATAGAAGCGGTTGGAGTCAATGAACCAACCAGCAAATGGTATGTATATAGCATGCTTATAAGAGAGAGCAATGTATATACCTGCATTAAATGCATTCGACATAAGCAGCTGTATTGAAAACTATTTGAATATTGACGTACCTAACAAGGTAAAACTTATAGTTGTTGATGAATTCGCTTACAAGGTATACCCATTCAAGTATCTCATTAAGAACGAGCAATATTAAAATGAGTTTGCAAATGAATACATAGTACTGAGAGGGGCTTTGAAAAGATAATGCAAGAACTTAGCTAAGCTTGACGGAGTTTTACTTGGTCATGGTTTTATTGCTTTGAGACTCAAGAAATTTGAAATGACTCTAAGAGAGTATCTCTACCATAATAGATATCCTGATGAATTGAATGAGATACTCACAGATATGACTAAGGGTGTGAAAGAGCTCCATGATCTAGGGTGTGTTCATAGAGATTTGAAGCCAGAAAATGTAATGCTAAATCTCTGCCCTTTAGAAGTAGTAGTCATAGATTTCAACAGAGCAATAAGACAAGAGATAGTGACTTTAGCTAAGGTTTTAGGCACTCCAGGATACTTCCCTATAAGAGAGAAATGGACAAATGGCTCTGTATAATGCGATGTTTGGGCGGTAGCTGCAATTATCTTAGAGTGCGATATGGAAAGTATGTCATACTTTGGAACAAAACATGAGAAATAATCAATAAGTTTGGCTGTTAAACGTATTAAACAAGATGAAATATGCAATGAAATTAAGAAGATAGTTGAGATGGTAATCGTAAAAGCTCCAGTATATCCAAGATAATCATTAGATGATATACTAGAACAACTACAGACTGCTAAATTCAAGAGGTATCACAAAGATAAGCAGATAAAATTTGTTTGAATTAAGTACAGTAATACTCATTAAACATTCATTAAATTCATGTAAAACCTGCGTTTTCTCTACTAACCCCAATAAGACCCCAACTATACCCTACAAAATCAAAGCACTTATAAACCTCACTAAGGGTTTTGGGGTTTTGATTGTTTCCCCGGTCGTATTCACCTCCAACAATTTCTCTTTGAGGTATTTTGTCATATTAGGTTTGTTGCATCTCATTTTCGATAGGTCCACTCACCCCCATAAACTCTCGCATAGTTTCATACTCCTACTTGTAGAACTCAAGCTCTTATTGCAGTTTTTCTATAAGCTCACAAGACATCTAGTTTACCTGCTCAAAGTCTTACATTTGTTGGCTACACCCATCTATAACAACCTACATCTGTTCATATTTCTCTTTGTAAAACAAACAATCACTTTCTACTGTGTTAAAAGATTGACCCAAGTTATTTAGTTCACTCTCTTGCTCTAAGATTGTAATTTCGTGCTCTTAAATCCTCCTTATTAGATCTTGCTTCTTAGATTCAGTCTTTTAAAGCTCTTCATGCAAAGTTTAGTTTTCTCTGTGAATATTTTCAACTTCTCTATCTTTAGAATCGAATTTCTTCTCAAGATCAACTAGGGCTTATTGCAAATCGATTAGATTTTAGAAATACAGTTCTTCATCCTAGATTTTAGAAGCCTTCTCTCTATTATTTTGATAGTAATCCTGCTGCATCTAATGAATTTTATCCTTTAATGATTGCTCTATTCTTTCATGAACTGTTTACTTACTCTCTAAATCTTTGACGTTTTCTTTCAGTGAAGAAATTTCTTAATCTTTTTTGTCAATTTTCAACCTTTATTCTTAGTTCTCTTTTTGCAGTCTCTCAATCATAATTGCATATTCATGTACTACATCTGAGCTTGTGTTGTTCTATTAGGCTTACCTCTGTTGAGCTAAGTTGATATTTGTGGGTGAAAGCAAAATAATAATTATGTAATTAGAGTTGATTAAATAGAAATAATAATAAAAGCTAGCTGCTTCCTATTCTGAGAGAATTGTTAACTTAGCCAAATCTGTCATTAGATTAGAACAAGAATTTACTATTGCCTACTGAGCACCGAGGGCTAGGAATAAACTCAAAAACATTGTAAATTTTATAATTTAATGAAATATTCAATTTATATCAATTTATCAATGGTATTTTTACAAATCATATTTCTAAATGAAATTACTTGCCTTGTATTTTATATTTTTAAAATTGAATAAATTTATAAGTGTTGCTAAGTTTTGTCTAAAATATCAAAGATTAATTAAGAGTGTTCATGTATAATATTTATATCTCAACAGTATTTAATTTAATTAAATTAGATATATGATAAATTCTATTAGAAAATTAACATTATTTATTTAAAATAAACTCAATTAGATCTAACTCTACATGAAATTAAGTAATTTATTTTAATTTATGATTTTATGGTGATTAATGCTGTTGAAACAAGCAGATTAATTAACTAAATTTGTTGTAATTGGTTAATACATTTGCTATTAGTTATATTATTAGTAGCTGTCATACATTTGATAAAATTAAAAATTTATAATAGTAAAGTTATATATTTTCAAAAACCAAATATTAGTCTATATAAGATGTTTAAATTAACTTCAAATTAATTGATAAAATAGATAATAAATCATAAATATTTATTGAACTAATATATTTTATTTACTTTAATTTGGAAAAATAAGATGTTTAAAATTAAACCCTTAAGTCCCTTTTATTTATAATTATTCTTAATTATATAATAAATAATATATCAAAACTCATACATTGACGTGTTCAATTAAGGATATTGCTACTAGTTGATATTACTAAATTACTATTAATGATGCTAAATAGAGTAAGGGGCTGACTGATTGTTTTACTGCTATTATATGGGAATTTAATTGCTTTAATAGCATGAATTTTAGTTAGAATTTGAAGAATTGAGTTCAGGATAGGGTTTAAAACTGAAAATAGAGTTCTATTGATTAAATGATTGGAAGTTTATGCTTTGATGCTACTAGGGTAATAAAAAGAATGATAATAATTATATAACTTTATATATTTAAATTAACTTAAGGTTCTTAATATTCTAGTTGTTTCATTCCAGTGCTTAATGATTGTTATACAAGTGGATGATTAGGTTATTATTAAGCCTGAGGAATTGACTTAAAATATTTATAGTTAATTTAAAATTGACTTATATTATTATTCAAAGCTACCTTGAGGAGTCTAAACATCAGAATTACAATTCTTAATTCGAGGTGAAGACGATTTCAAACATAAATTAGATATTGAAATAAAACAAATTTCTTTGGTTAAATAACCTCAAAGGTGCCTTGAGTTTGCTCACTTTCAAGAGTTAATGTAATCTAATTGTTTACCTTGTTTATCTAATTATTTACCTGTTAAGCAAGTAAATCAGTTTCTGACATCAATTACTGCTTTGACATATCATTCAGCATCCTGAAACTCTAACTCTACAATTGTTGACTTATATTTGAGCAAGAGACTTCATGTGATTCTCTCAAGTATTTCTTGTCAAGCTCCACATCTAAGAAATCGCTTGTTTAAGATTTTTGGAGATTAAGCTACTCAAATTCCTCCTCGTTGCTGCTACAAGTGTCTGAATCCGGTTTTATTTATATGCTAACTTTCCTTGGCCGTTTTGCTTCCATATGATTGACTGAGTTTCTTTTGTCTCTTATGCAACTTTTTGATCTTGATCTATCTCTACTTTGGCTACTATCCTTATGACTTTCAGGTCTAGATTCTAACTCCCTCTAAACTTATGATACTTAATTCTCCAAGCTGCTCTCGTTTTTCTTGTCTTGAAACAATCCATTTTTGACAAGCTAACTCTTATTCATGACCTTTGAAACTGGTCCTGGACCCTAGATATAAGTCTTTTAAGTGGTTACACCCCTCTGTTTAGCAGATTTATAGCCGTCTATACAACACTTCATTTCATTCAGTTTCTGCAGAAGATCTAGTTTGTTGAAATTCAAGTCACCAGTTGAACTTAACGAAGATCTGGAAGATGACTAAGAGCGGGATTTAAATATAAAGATAGAACTTTTAATACAAAACTTTCAAAATAATTTCTTTAATAAAGTAATAAAGGTGGATTGAAAAATAGAATCTCTCTTTTACTGATTATTTTAAGCATTTCTGCTCACTTATATAGCCTCCTTAGGCTCATATTTGGTGATTTTAGCTAGTTAGGCCAAATTAGGGTTAGGCTTAGATTGAACGTTATCCCTTGCAGTCACAGCTTATTGGCTCTTATGATTTTACTCTCTTTATGAATTTTATTACTGTTTATCTTTCCCTTTCAAATTGAAATTCTGAATAAAATCATTTAGCTGTAATTTGTTAAACAAAATTAATCAAGTTCTTATAAGAATTGATTTCATAACCAATTTAGAGAATCTAAGAAATTAATTTGTCATTTATGACTTATCTCTCAGTTTTAAGTTTGGTTTTCTAAGAGTCACAGTTTTATTCTGTATTTTTAGTATTTTCATTTCTATGTCTTGATTTTGATCTCTCAGTATTTTTAGCATTTATTATGTATTGTTCTTATATATTGCTGCAAATTTAATTCTTAATAGTGAGTTCCTCCATTTCCTCATCTAATTAGGATTTCTACTATTTTTTCTATGTTTATTTTTTCTTTCTAAGATCGTCCAATTCTACAGTCTATTAATATTATATATTATTTGTACATTTTAGTTGTTTAAAGATAGATAAATAATAGAATAATGAGATTTCTTGATAATTTTTGCATTATAAATTAAACTATGAAAGCATTGAATAAATTTACACAATAGATTTTCTTACATTAAGTTTTGAGTTAAAAGATGGAGGATTATCATCACAATTATTAATCGACTGTCCATGATTTATATATTGGTCCAGTTCACTGCTCATCAACATTTTATATATTTTAAGTTTAAACAACTACTTTGATAAAATAATTTAATTTATAAATATAAATTAAATATTGCTCTTAACAATTATATTTATATTGTCCCTATATTAACTATTTAATCTTGGATATTATATCATTATATTTTGTGTAATTAAAAAATAAAAATAATTGGTGCATTTTAATAGTAAAAAAAGTAATCAAAATTTAATCATATTCTATTGTTATTCTGGATAATTGATTTTGTCTTAGGATTTTAACCAATATTCTTCTAAATTATGTCATCATTAATAAATGCCAATAAATTGATAATATATTTTTAAGAAATCTATTGTAATTTATTGATTAATTAATTATTGATTATCAGCATTCAAAAGCTACTATTGAGTGACATTAGTGCTCTAAGCTCCACTACCCCCTGAATTAGTGGAAGTCCCTCCGCTCAATCCCAATCCACCGATATTAAAATGTATTTATGCCATTTATGACTTTATTCACTTATAATATTTCCAAATATTACCTGTATTTTGATTTGAGACAATTGGTTAAAAGCCAACATTAAACTTCTTAATGCCTGGAGTATCCCCGCTCTTAGCATAACCAACAGCAAACTTGTTCTTTTTAGTTGTACTTCCACCCCCAATGTTACTTATTTATTGACTATCCCCTGCTCCTGCTACTGGGTTCTGGTTACTGCCATATTACCCTCCTTTGACTGCCTTGTTTTAGGAATTGACCTGGTAGCTGTAAGTTTTGCTCTTGATTTCATTCAGCAAAAAGACCAACTCAAAAACGTTGAATTCACTGTAGCCGAATTGGATTGTTGCCTTGGTTGCGAAAGTCCTGCGCATCTCAGCTACCACCATTTTGTCTATTGGGAATGTCTCCAGAATTGCTTCATGAGTAGTGTTTCCAAATACCAGACATGACTTGTCACTCTCCATAAA
Source organism: Oxytricha trifallax (assembly GCA_000711775.1). Taxonomy (NCBI): domain Eukaryota; phylum Ciliophora; class Spirotrichea; order Sporadotrichida; family Oxytrichidae; genus Oxytricha; species Oxytricha trifallax. Next base: position 7,420 of record ARYC01007143.1, read on the forward strand.
ATTTAAAAAATATAATTACTAAGTTATTTTTTTTTTATTTATGAAGTAAATTTAGTCATGAAGCTTAATTAAGAAATGTATAAATGTGGTTAAACCGATGAATTTATTATGATTTATTAAATTTTTTAATCTCCTCATAGATAAGCTCAACAACAAAGCCATTGTCATTATCGTCATAGAACACGTAAGAGCTTTTTTTCATTACTGTTGCTAGTTTTTTACCATGTATTTGAATATTATTAAGAACTTTTCTCTGTCTCAGTTTATATATATATATTTACAATATTTTTTAAACTATATGACTATATTGATTTCTAATATTAAACAAAGAAATATATAAAGTTGATAGAGTGGGTATTTACCGAAAAACCCAAAGTTTGCTTTATAAATTTCTTTATTTTACTATAGTTCTTGATAATTACTCCATAATACTGCGTTATTTTGCTTTGCTTCATTGTCTAATTCTTAGAAGAAATTTTCACAGTTCTTATATAATTAAACATGCAATAAATAATAATGAGAGAATTATGATTTATAATTTTCAAGCTATGGATTGGCTTAGAGTGATTGTTTCTTGTCTCTACCTATCAATAATAATAAAATAATTTCTAAATAAGTTATCTCTATGAAATGATAGATAAATTTTAGTTTATAATTTTCTATCATATTAGCACTGGGCAATTTACTTTACTTTCTATTACCTTTCAAGTGAAGTTTACCAGCGAATATATCTTAATTTTATCATGTAATTTATATCTCATTTTACTAAAATATTTTTATAAAACTATATCTTATTTCTCACCCTTGAGGAAATCTGATCCCAGACCTGTATAAGCATTCTCAATTATTTTATCAAATTCATCATTCATCTATTAATGTTGCTGTAAATAATTTGAGAGTTTATCTTATATTTCCTTCAGAAGTTTCTCATATAAATCTTTCATTAATTATATTAAAATTTGTGTTTTTCTCATAGTAATTATAATTAAAAAAGTCTTAAATAAATAAGTTAGTTGTACTCTTGGATCTTCTTCTCATGTATTTTTTTGTTCATATAACTCTCTTCTAGTTACTGCTCTAACTCTCTTAAAAATTCAGTTTCTACTTCCTTCTCAGCTGCTCTCTCTTCCAAGGGGTCTTCAAAATTCACATTCTTTTTCTTGTTTTAAAACATGAATGTGTATTTTTGCAATTATATATAAAATAAGTCAGGTTTTTAAGCAATTCCCATAAAATTATAAATAATTACAATAAAAATATATAGAAAGCATTTTAACATGTAAGATGCTTTATGCTTTCTAAACATCTCAATGACTTGAAGCTTGTCATAGTCGGAATTCTTTCGAGATTCCTCCACCTGAGTCTCGTAGTTTATTATATCGTCCAGGTTTTAGTGCATGTCAATCACTGGCATGTAGATTATTGCAATAAAAATGGTCATGGATTTAATATAGATTTAGTATAAAATTAACCACTTTAATGAAATTAAATAGTTGTAATCTAAGAAATTTACTGTATAATGTATAATTCAAGCAATAATATGAGTTGGAATATGTTGACAGCTGGGTCACTGAATATCTATCTGTACCTTGTAAACATGCTATCCTTAGGGAGTGATGCTTATTCTCTATACCTCGTACATCTCTGGCATTTCATCTGCTTACTATCGTTTTTCTCTCTACACTCTCATAAAATTATGTATAAATCATTTTTTCAACTTAAGAATGGTAATTATTTAAGGCACTCTCCGTTTTGGCAGGTCCAAGACTTACCCTAGACACCCTCCCTAAACCTTTTATAGGGGATAAGATCTTGGAAGACAGGCGCATTACATTCATAACACTTAGTGAAAGTGTCGTGATCCATCAGCAGTCTATGTCTTATCTCATTTAAAAAATGTTACTAGTGTTTTTCTACATTTTATACCTCTAAATTATGGTATCTTAATTTTTATTTGAATTTAAAATAAGTTTTATTATGAAATCTCTAAGTTTAGTTTGCACTCTAGCAGTTCTTCACTAATAAATTGCTTTTCATTTTGTTTTACTTCGATTATTGTGTTTCCAAGTTCTTACACCAACATGGCCACTGGGTCCCCGTCTTCGTGATTTTGAATGTATATTATCTCTCCCTTTTCTACTATATATCAAATTATGTTAATATTTTAATAAATAAAAGATAATTTAGAATAAACTGAAAATAAATGCTTTAAAAAACGACTTTAAATAGTGTAACTTATACTAGTGAGTTATAGATGAATATCAGGTCACTGATTGAAATGCATAGATTGGCGTTTTTAAAATCCATTGAGTTAATAAACAAATCCTTCACTAGCAAGTATGGAAAGTTTTATATAGTAATAAATTGTACATTCATTTCTCTTCTTTATTTGTTATGTAAATTATTTTACGAAAGTTTAATGGTTGTAAATTTAGCAACTCACTAAGCTCTCTCCTGTAATTGTACTTTTAATCAGTGATGAAATTCTTTAGATCTTCAACTGCTTAATTGGTGTAATGAATTTTAATTTTTCTTAAGTATTTCTCGAGGTGGTCCGCTAGAACCGACACGAGGTTTCTCTTCTCATCAAAGTTGAAAATATCAAGTTATTTTATAATAAATTATTTTTAATAATTATCATCGATATAAAATTATTTACAAAATATCCTGATCAGGCTTGCGATGGTCCTCTTTCTTGGCTTATGGACTCAAATGCCAATAGTAATCTTTGATTTTTTCTAAGTTAAGTTCCTGTAATTTTCTGAATAAAATCTCAAAGACCAAATTCAAAATATATGAGTCTATCTCCTCCTGTGTTATATAATACTTTTACAGTTATAGTAAATTCAATTATAAATTATTGAAGACTTTTATGATGAATTTGTTATGTCATTGCCTCTCTTTGTATTGATTTCTTCTTTTATTGTATAAACCAAGCTAAATATTTCACTTGTGATAAACTTAATCATTATATTTGTTTTTTCTTAACAAGTATTTTAATTTCCAAAATTAATATGAAAAATCAACAAAAGTTTATTACCCCCGTTTTTCTATTTGAACTATGGATCAAGAGCCTTGAGCATCTTTTTGAAGCATATTTTCATAAAATCTGTGAGAAATCTGATACGCTGCTCTGCCTTAGAGTCATCTTATATCACAGATTCATAGTCAAATTGGTATTGCATTGAGGTGCGATTTGTTATTCTTATGTTGTATTAGTTGTTGCTAGTAGAACATATATATATATATGATATTTGATATATTTTGTTAATTGATTACTAGGAAATAAACAATCAAAATACTAAAATTTTGTTAGTAGTCATAGAGAGGAAGAATTTCTGAAGTTTATGGACTATGGAAGATACCAAATGTGAGATAAAATGATTGTTTTAGTCTTAACTTTCAAATATCAAATTGAACAACTATGAGAAATAAACTCAATATTATTAATGCTATGAAATTAATTTGGAAATTTAATAATTTAATGAGAAAGTGGAGTCAGTTCTCCCCCATAATATCTCCTTTAAGTCGTATGTTTCCATTTCAAATTGAAATATTTTCTTGGCAATCATCATAAGTGTGTGAATAATTCTGGGATCATTTCTCATCTCCTTCTCTCCAAATAGTATCTTCAAAATCACAATCACTTCACATTATTTGTTTGATCTTATTATCATAAGATTATTTATTACAAATAGATATTAATATGGACTTCCTTGGGCTGTCTGTTCACAGTGGTCTTGGTAATCCAATTGATAAGATAACATGGATGCATTTACAGCAATGAGAATATTGCTTCGTATACTTGTTTATTTCGAATTATGGCTTTAGGCAGTTCTGCTTTAATATCAGTTAGTAAGTCAGAATTAATTTAAACACTTAACTATGATTTACTAACAAATAAATGAATATTTGACATTAAATTAAGTCAATTTTAGTGGGGAATGTGTAAATTCTAGATATCAAAGCATTCTAAGCGTTGAAAAATGAAGTGAGTAGTCTCTCGTTTTATGAGGATATTATCTAGTGAATATACAATATTTAATTTTTACTAATATGTGATCTTATATTCATATGAAGATTCGATGTTATTGTAATGAATTAACTAGTGAAATTCCTCAATGAGTTTGTTGAATTTTATCACTATATTTCTATCTTAATTGATTAAATTGTCCTCATCCAGTGACTATTGCTACTCCTTCAGTATCTTCTATATTGGGAATCTCAACTTGGTTTGCTGCATGGATTGTTGAGAAAGCTAATTACTCTGCATATTATTGCTGCCCTGGTTATTAATAAAATAAATAAGTTTTATAATAATCAAATATTAATATAAAAATAAAATGTATATTTGATTAAAGCGTTATTAGAATCATAAAATTAGTGAATTATAAATATATATTTGGCAATATTTTGAGAAGGAGGTTTGTACTTATCACCCAGTAGCTCTTTAATTTTGATTATTTCTTTCTGAAACAGTGTCTTCAATTAAATACAGAATTTTTTTTCAAATCCTTTGAAGAAAAAAACTATTGAGAATTTTATGCTATTTCCATTCAACATATTATCAAAGAAGTAAAATGTTGATATACAAACAATCTTCATGAAATAGATGACAGTAGGGGCACTGAGACTCTCCTATTCTTACTGTGCATCATCTTTCTCCAATTTAAGTCCGCATCTACCGTTCCCCACAAAACCCCAAGTGTATGGTACACCCTTTGTGTCAATTAAAACACTGTGATTTGCTCCACAAGCTGTTAACACTGCTTTCTCCTCATTTTCTACTTAGTCGAAGTATAGGTACTCTTTATGAGAGGAGTTTATCTTAAATAAAATGCTATTTAGTGACTAATTTTATAGATTTGTAAAAAAGTAGGAATAGCAACTAATCAGGTTATTAACTTTGTTGAATACAACACTATTTAATTCTATAAACTGTATTAATTTAAATAAACTTTATCTTAGTGTTTGTGTTTTTGCCAAATCCATAAACCAATCCAGACTAAGTGACAGCTAAGTTGTGTTCCTCCCCTGAACTGATAAACTTAAATGGCTCCTGAATTTTACTGGGGGTCTCTAGACGGGCAGGCATGAACTATTTCTCATCATTGAAGTCTTCAATACCCACACTGGGTTTGTAGCCGAAGAACCAGATGTGGCCTGTTGTATCCAGAGCGATTGTGTGTTTTGAACCGCATGATGCTTGAATAAATTTTGTGTCTTTAAGAACAGAAATAAAATATGCACAATCTAATTATAAATTATGATAAAATATAGAAGTATAATCACATTTAATAAACAATCCATAAACTATTCTTTTAATGGTTAATCACCTTTAATTTTCAAAACATATATTAACATTTATATCTATATCTTGTTAATTTAAACAGGGACCTTGACAATTTGAGGTAAGTAGTCATTCTACCAGCTGCCATGGCCAGTCTAGCCATGCCACCCACAACCCCAAGTGAACAACTTCATGGCTTTTTCCTTGCGTTTATATGTTCTAATGGCTATTGAGTGATTCTTACCAGCTGCAATGAACCCAATACTCTCAAGTCCTTTTATTATCTTTGGTGTTAGTTCTATCTTCAAATTATTCACTTTTATTAGTATGAAATAAGATTTTAATTTGTAAATCATCTTGGTCTCTATCAGTTAAAACTCATAGAGTAAATTAAGAAGTTAGATAAGGGATATTATAATTAATTAAGTTTAAATTTCTTTTTAATTACTCATGTCATTACTTGAGTTGATTATCAATTTCATTTTTTAATATTTAAGATTATTATATTATCAATTTACTTTATAAAAAAAACTAATGAGGTTTATCGTTGATAATTTTCATCATATATCTCATCAGGGTTTTCCTTCTTATCAGCTCCACCAGATGTAGAATTTAACCCTATTCCCAACTCCCCAAACTCATTGAATCCTGAGCACAGTACCTCTCCTAAATCACTCAGAAACAACGAATGACTCTCTCCTGACGCACTATAAAAGTAATTATAACTAATAGATAATCCCTTACGTCATAATAATGACCTTGTCTTGGAGGGATTTAATCCGGGTTGGCTTGCTCACTACAGTGTCTTTTCTGCCCATCCCCAACTGTCCGTTGTCGTTTCTACCCCACCCGAAAGTAGCTCCCTCGTGAGTGACTGCAAGCACGTGAAAGTACCCGGTTGATACATGCTTGATTTTCATTTGCACAGCGTCTATAAAATTCAAAGAATATTTAATAACAATATGCAAAGTGGAAAAAAGTAAACTGGCATTATAATTCTAAATGTTCTTAGGATAAGAATGAAAATTAGTTTAACTTACCATGGTATATTGTTAAAGGGCTTGGCTTCTCGACGTCTTGAAGTTACTGCAATTCTGCTAGCTTTTTCTTCAATTATGGGGGTAAAACATCGTCACTATTTTATTGTAAGAATCCTCCACCTATACCATTATCTATTTGATTATGTAATAATAAGCTTTGCTATGGTCACATCTATTAAATAATATAGATATACACATCATTATCATCGTCATCGTTGTCATTATCGTTTGCACCACTCATACCTCCTTGATTTCCATCATTGTTAGAGTTTATTAGCATTTTATTGCCATCCTTATCCTTGCCTCCTGCTCTTTTGCTGAAACCAAGTTACCCATACTTATTTGATCCGCACACATACATTTATCCATCGTTTATTGCTAGAAAATTGTAATAACTATTATATATAATGTAAATGATAGTAGAGATAAAATCGATGTGATTTTCCAGTAATTTTTATTATAAATTCATCAATTTAAATTATTCAATTTTATTAATAGCAAAAATACAGTGCTATTAAAGCCACATTAAGCCTAGATGACTTCACACCCACCTAGTTGCTGATTATTACTTATCACCGTCATTTAATCATCAAATTAGTTGAACAGCTGGTATTTATCTCTCCTGTCATTCAAACCTGTTTTTCTGGCAAAAATAGGGCAATTCGTTATCTTTCTAGGAATTTAAACGTTGCCTTTTATTTCATCGTACCCAAGCTTGCCATCCTTTGAGTTGCCGAAGGAGTAGATTAATGTAAAATAAAATAAAAAAATAAATCATTGAAAGATTTCTCCATTTTCAGTGAGAGCTATAGAATGAAAAGGTCCTGCTGCAATTTAATAAAGCTTCTCTTTATCAAGTGTAACCAACTCTTTCGGTTATGTGAAATTTCTATCAAGTGCTGTTTCTAGCCCTAATTTACCATCTTTTGAAGAGCCCCAGCACATAGCCTTTCCATTTCTTAATATGCATAAAGAGTGATTTGATCCCAGTGCAATATCTTCAACTTTTTGATCTTTCAAATCTTCAAGCATTACAGGTTTTAAGACATTAGCTGTTTTTCCAGTTCCAAGTCTTCCATGAAGACCAACACCCCAAATAAACAGCTCATTTTTAATACTTATGGCTGCTGAACTTCCCTCTCCTGCCTCGATCATCAAGATTTTATACTGTCTTAATCCAATAATTTCCTTTGGTATGTTTTCACCAGTCTCATCACCATGACCTAGGCGTCCTCCTTAACCATTTCCCCAAGAATAAACTATTCCTTAATGATCTAAAGAGAGGACGTGATTAGATCCACAAGCAATATCTTTGATGTTTTAGAACAAATGCCCGTTCTTTTAATACTTTATGATATTTGGAGTCATGCTAACATTCTATTCACCCTAACCTAAACCTCCGCTATTTCCAAGTCTATAAAAAGAATTAATAAAATATAATGTAATTACCCCCAAGAGTAAACATGCCCTTCCTGACTTAATGCTAGTGTAAAAGAGTTACCACATGAAACTTTAATTATGATGATTGAAGCATCAAATTTCACAATAGATGGCTTAAATGGAATTAACTCATTGTTTTTCTATTCAATATTTTCTATTTCTTTTTCATTTAGAGCAATTCCAAGTCGGCCTTCATTTACTACTCCCCATGTAAAAACTATACCATTTCCACATCTCCTTCCTATAAGCTAATCTCTCAACTCCCTATAATTTTAAGTTAATATTCCTCGTAATTATTTAAAAAACAAAATCTATTCAAATACTTACTTGAGATTTATTTTGTCCTCATCATTAGGATCAGCTAAGTCCTAAAACATGCGATTGTAACTGACTGTATCCTTAAATGACAATTTAGCTTGATATACCATGAGCTGCTTAAGCGAGTCTAATTTGACTTACGGGAAATATTTCTCCTCCTTTTTAAAGCAAAACTTTAGTGTATTCTCAATTATATGCTCTTCAGTTGCGTACACATCACTTGAATGTTCTGGTAATTTTTTCACTGTAGTATCCCAGCATCTCATTAAAAAGGCTTTAAACTCTCCCAAGATTGTTTATGCGTATAGAAGTGGGTTGAAATCTGAATTTGTGTTTATGTCATTAACAACCACTACACCGTGATACTGACCGAAACTTAAAGAGGTTGCAACGAAAGTTTATTCACTGCTATAATCTAGGATTAGTTTCTCAGATTTAAGTTAGAGTTTTATTGGCTTTGATATTGGATTTTTTTATTTTGGATTTCCAAGAAGCCCATACTTTCCTGCACCCCACACATAGACATTTCCTTCTTAATCTATAGCTCCACTGTTTGTAGCATTACAAGCTATTTTTCTCAACATTTAATTTACTTATATTTTCTTATAATATTTCTTAATTTACTCTATTTAATTTATCATAATAAATTCTCCAATCAAATATTTTCAAACTTTATATAACTTTAATTTTTATTTGAATTTGATGAGAAATAGAAGGCCGAACTTATTTTAATTAAATAGTCGAAATAATTAATAAGTCAAATCAAATATTAATAAAGTTTTCAACAGACTGATGAACTTGATTGCTAAATATTTTAGGTAAAAAGTATTTTAATTTTTCTGCTATGGAAAAAAAGTTGTTGTTTAAATAAAAATAGGGGTTTACAATTAATGAACGCTTGAGTCTGTATCACATTAAATTTAGATTGTATTGATATTTATTCAAAAATTTATGATATAATTTTTTAAAAAATAATCTATGCAAACATTTTTTTTTACCATAATATGAGTATATTAAGTGACATATTGCAAAGCTTTATTAATAGTATTTTTTCTTATTTTCAATTAATTTTATCTTCAATAGTTTTAATGATTTGAATTGAAAAAATTTGGTAAAAAAGGTTTCAAGTATACAAACTAACTAATTTCAAATCAAATATAAAGGGCATCAATCAAAAACAAAAACTAATAAATATAAATGCTACTATAGATCCTAATAAACGTGTTGACGTCAAAGCTATTTATAGCGGACGTCATTATTGGAATTATTTGCATTGAGTACGCCTTATACAAGTGCAAGCCACTGATCAAAGTAAATGAAGAAAGAGAAAAGAAGTACTCAGCATTGAATAAATTTGATTGCTTTTTCTAATTTTAGCATTTGCAATAAATCTACCAAATAAAAGGATTAAAATTAATTTTTAGTTACAAGTTTATATTCAAGAGGAATGATGTGAAATATTGGAGAAGACCATATCTCTACCTGGCAAGTCCATTAGTATTTTTACGATTTGGATCTTGCGTCCTAATAATCATACTCTCTTATCTCCTCACCAGACTCGTAAATTTCAATGTACGAGAAGGCTAGATGCCTAGCGACTTACAGATTAGAATTTCAAGGTGGCAGCATAAATTTGGAATGAGAACCATAGGTTTTATAAGTGGAATTTACTTTTTTAGGCATAAGAAACTTGATGTGGATTACAAGAAGTATTTGGGTCCCGAGTGGAAACCCACTAATAGAATACCAAGCACGATTGTATCAAATCACTGCGTCTGGCTTGATATTATGATGCTTTGGCAAGTCAAGGATTATCCCATTTTTGCTGCTAAGTCTCCAGTAAATTAAAACAAAAATATTGAGTTTTTTTAAGATAATTGTTTAAATAGATTATTTTTCAGTTAAGAACTTTCCATTTATTGGGTATATTGCAAGTTACCCAGGATTTGACACTATATTTTTGAATAGAGCAGGAAGTAAAGAAGAACGCTTAGAATTAGTGAAGGTAATGGGTGAGCACTAAGCTTTGCATTATTGTTCAAATACAATTTATTAATTTTAATGCTTGAATATAGTAATTAAATCGACCCAAAAAAAGAAAGCGCAAGAGAAAAAAAAATCATAAAAACTCTAATAAAAGCGACATGAATTATCTTATCCATTATTTTATATTAAATTATACTTAGAATTTTTAATATTATAAAATAAAATAAATTAAATCCACTTGTAATTCAACTTAAAGCTGTATTTAAATCTGTGTTCTAATTAATTTTATTACAAGATATTTGTAAGTTAGTGATAAAAGAATCAAGACAGGTCGTTAGTAATGTTCCCTGAGGGCTGTACTACTAATAACACTGAGTTGATTCAGTTCAGGAGAGGAGCATTCTACTATCTACATTCCATACAGCCTTTCACATTGAGATATTGGAGTCCATTTTTCCAACCACCTCATGACATCATGCCTTTAATCCCCCATGCAATTTTGCTAGTGAATAAATGTATGTCTCTATATAACCATTATTTTTAAAACAAATTTAGCCTCATTAGTTGCTTATAATAAGATTTTAAATACTTTTTAAAGCTACTTTGTCAACCATTCCAGTTTTTAGAAATCCAAGAATTACCAGTGTTTGAGCCAAATGATTATTTCTTTGATCATCATTCATAATCAGGGGAGGAGAAGTGGCAGACATACATGAGAGTAATCAGATAATTAATGGCTGATGCGTTAGGGTTTAAGCAATCAAATCTGAAATTAGAGGATAAGTTTTTAATATATTTTAATATCAAAAATTAGTTTTTTGAATAGCTTTCACTAAATTACGATTAATTTTTATTGAAAGTTTGATTATAAAATGCAACTATGGCCAAGCAAAGGAGAAAAAGCAAAGTTTGAATGAAATTTCTATATATTTTTGACCAAATATAACATCACATATTCTATTATTTGATCGATAAAATCTCTGTCTTAATCATTTCTAATTATTATTAACAAGTCCTTAAATTCTGTAACCGAAGTAATTTTTTTATCGATGTTTAATTATAATCATTAAATATTTATGGAAATTCTCTAAGCTCATATAAAAATTAAAAATTTATATTATTTATAAGTATATTATTGTTATTTTTTTATATTAAATAAATAATAATTTATACTCATAATTGTAAGAATATCTGGAGTCTGGTTTATTTTTTCAATTGAATAAAAGCGCTTAAAAGTAATTATATTTCAACAAATTTGCTGCAGTTTTTTTACTCATAAAACTATATGATAATAAATTTTGTGATAAATTTCAATGTTCTTATATTACTTATAATAAGATAAGATAAATATATAAATAAAATACATTTTTTTAAAAAGTGATTAAGAATGATGTACATATAAAAAAATAGTACGTATTAATATTTAAATTGAAAAGTTTTTCGGAATAATTTTATTAAAATAATTAATAGATGTATATATTTATGAATTTTTAATTTTTTAGGAATTATATTAGAAATTTATCAATCTTAATTTATAATAATGATAATTTAAACTGTAATAAATTGAATAATTTTATATTTTTTAAAAAAGTATCATAAAAAAATTGATTCTATGCAATTTAATGATATCATATTTAAAAAAGGTCTATAAATAAATATAATAGTAAATTTAACATTATTTTTTTATATTTCAATTTAAATTTCGATAAATTTATAATTGAATAATAAGTTTAAAGAGACTGATAAATAAAAAGAGAGAATGAGCTATTAATCTAATTTTGTTTTTATTTAAGATAATATAAAACTTATAAAAATATGATAAATATACTACTGGCTATTCTACAATCGACATTCTTTTGGGTAAACACCATAATTGGCATTATAAATATTTTTTTATATAATTAGGAATATATAATTAAATTTCTAATAATTATTTATGATTATCTTGATCGAATACGCATTACATAAGTGCAGAGCAGTGATAAAAGTCGATGAGGAGAGAGATTCGAAGTATTCCGCCTTCCGTCGTTATGATGTTATAACAAAAATAAAGAATTAATGATTAAATTATTTCCCATTAGACTGCCAATTAGAAAGATTAAATGATTATAAACATTGGAAAAGATGGAGGCTTTATTTGGCAGCGCCATTTTTGCCAGCCAGATGCATTCTTGCCATTTTGCACTTATTTGTGCTCTATATCTTCATTAGAGTCATAAACTTCAACATGACTGAAACAAATCCTCCCTCTGAGTTTTGAAATAGTTTGACTATATATAAAATAGAAAAGAATAGGGAAATGCTTAACTTAAAATTCCAAAAAACTGGCATTATTTCAAAGTTGTAAATTTAACTATAAGTTATATATATCTATATATACAAAATATCTTTAAAAAACAAGTGCAATATTACAAATATAGCTCTAATTTTTTAAACTGCCTATAAATTATATCTTCTAAATATTTATTTTAGTAAATTCTCAAATGATTCTATTATAAAGAAGCAACTAGTTCAATTATATTATAATTAGAAATTTTCGTTTTTATGTTATTCATTGGACATGATAATTTGATCACATCTCCTTAGTTAATTCATGTTAGACTTGCTTATTCTAATTTCATTCTCAATTTTATATAAAATTGCTTCACCAATCTTTTATCGAGTTATATTAAATCACTATAGTAACAAGAGGTAAGTAAAATTCAAAATAATATTGCAAAATAAATTAATAATGCAAATGAATTACTTAAAGAAGCTATTTGTGAATGAAAATCTCTTCCCCATTTTAGATTAATGTAATGAAATTATAATCGGTTTTAATTTTACAAACTAATAATTTTTAATCTTGAAAAACTCATATACAATAATTACTCTAAAATTTTTCCATCTCTTATCTAAATTTAATATGTGAGAGTTCCAAAAGTGGCTTACCGTTGAGATTTCAAAATTGATTAAGCGTTCATAGTTGCTTTGTGCAGGAGGGATGATTTGGATCACTAAGAAATATTTGGATGTAGATTCAAAACCCAAAACCCCTTAATGAGTTTTATATTTGTTTTGATTATTAGAGATAGTGTTGGTGATTAGGGTTTCTTTTTGATTAATTTAACTTTTGATGTTAGATTTAATCTCATTTATAAATTTTATGGTGGAGATTTTCATTCTTTTATCTTTCTATCATCTCTACATCTATGTTAATGTTGTGTAGAAATAAATCAGCTATGAAATATGAAATGATATTGCATTTTTGTTAGCTTTTCTTATTTAATTAAACTATCTAAATTTATGAAAACAACTTCTTTTAATTTCTTTAGACTCCATTTTTTGAATTCTTTGGTACCAATATAGTTTTAATAATTTAGTGCATGGTACCAATTAAGTCTTAAACCAAGCTGGAACTTTTCCATTGAAACATAATTAGATTAAAACTAGGTACAAATCTAGTTTTGGTACTATTAAATTGGTACCAATTAAAATAAATCTAATAAAGTACCAATGCTAATAAAATTTTAACAAATTTAGTTCTAATTTAATGGAATTTAATATGTTAAATTCGATATTTTTCTCTGAAACTTGTTACATTTTTGCCAATATTTAATAGTTGTCAAAAATTTTAGTGACATTAGAAATGCAAAATTTTAAGATTGATCTTCATTTATAACAATTCTTAATCTAAAACATTACATAATTAAATCTATCAAACACCTAAAAATGACTTATTTTATGCATATTCCTTTATTTTATATTACTTAAGTGACCAAACTCTTTTGTATTGAGCAAAAATAGGCTAATAAATAACGTTGTCTAAATGAAACAAAAGTATAGAATCGATTTTAAAAATGCTTCGTGAAAAAATATGAAAAATATTTGTAAATAAATCCCAATTATTTGAAATGATTTATCTATCTCACTTAAAAAAAATCAGTTATAGTGATTACTTTTGAAAAAAATGTAAATTAGAAAGAAATAAAAGCTAAGCATATATTTTCTGAATAAAATTGTTATAATATATATGTAGAAATGAAAACATACAAGTTAATTATAAAAAAAGTGATCATGAAACAAATTCATAATTTCATAAAGTGAGAGAAAACAATGCTTCCTAACATAAACAAACCATAATCCCCAACATTAACCCATAAATCAAAACATATAAAAAACTCATTGAGGGGTTTTGGGATTTTGATTACAAGAAATATCTAGGACCAGACTGGACTCCAACCACTCGTGGCCCCAGCACTATTGTTAGTAATCACAGCTGCTGGATGGATATTCTAGTAGGATGCTACTCATATAACTTCCCCGTTTTCACTTCAAAGGTTGGCATCATAAAATAATTCTGCTACATTAAGTATTTCTCTCACATATTCATAAAATTTTTTATTAAAAAGTGCATCAAAAACTGGACTTTCATCGGAACTTTAGTTACATATCCAGGATATGAGGCATTATTTTTAGATAGAGCTGGAACCAAAGAAGATAGAGAAAAGTTGGTCCATGATATTAACAAAATGTAAAAGGAGAGATAAGAGCAGTAGAGAAAACCACTCATTTAATAAACTTAAATTTCATTTGTACAATTTTTTTATATCTTGTTTGTAATACCCCATAGATCAATAAGGAAGCGAAAATAGGAGTTAAGAACAATTAGATTAAAAATTAATTATAATTGGCTAATATTAAATATAATTAGGCTAAAATCAAATATACTCACTCTGATTGGATTACTTTATAAGGACAATTAATCGAGCCAATAGTTTTAATAATTAGCCCAAACATTATAATTATACGCCAATAATAATTAATTCTTAATTTAATTGTTCTTAACCCCAATTCTCATGTCTTAATTGATCTATGGGGTTTTATATTAGTTTATTACATTGGTTTATTCAAAGAATTGATTGTTAAATTCTTATTAATTCTTTAATTTTAATTGAAATTGAATACAAGTGAGAAGCATTAATTTCTTTAGTATCTATAAATAAAATTAAAATATATAATGATAAAACAAGAAGAATTATAATTAAAATAACCCCAAAATATCATTAGTAATTTCTAAAATCTAAAACAATATAGTTTCAGAGTTTTAATTATGTATCCAGAAGGTTGCACCACAAACAATACTGAGTTGTTATAATTTAGAAGAGGAGCATTCTTCGGTCTGCATAGTGTTCAGCCAGTCACACTTAAGTATTACAGTCCATACTTCCAACCTACTCATGATATCTTAGATGTCTTCTCACAAATTCTTCTCACAATGTAGAAATATTTATGAATTCAAGATATTTGTGTTCAAAAAATTTATAATATCATCACATTAGTATTGTTTATTCTCAATTTCTAAAGATTTTATGATAGCTTTAATTAAAATGAGTTAAATTATATTTCATTTTTACACTATTTAAAACCGCGTATAACTTATAAAACATTTATATCTTTAACTTACGAGCATATTTACAATGCTTTTACTACTAAGATTTTATAGACAAGTTAACTAAATGTTGTAAGATAATAAAATTTACAAAAATTAATTCCTTCTCGAAAAGTTATATTTGATTAATGTTATTTATAAATGTGTCAACCATACACCACCGCTGTTACCTAAGTGCTCCCAGTGTTCGAACCCAATGAATATTTCTATAAACATCATTCCCAACCAGGCGAGGAGAAATGGCAGACATACATGAGAGTGATCAGATAATTAATGGCAGATGCGCTAGGTTTCAAGTTATCAGAATAAAAACTAGAAGATAAGTTTGATTACAAGGTAGCTCTATACCCAAAGAAAGGATTTATGAGAAATTCATTATTTATTGTGATTAATAAGTTTTTGTCTATATATTGCTATAATTATATTAAATGGGGAAGAGTTAAGCATTTGTTATAATAAATGTGGAATGTTAAGTTTCACTAGAATAAGCTTTATATTTTTTATCAAAATTAACTTAATTTACATCTTTTAAGATGAAATGATGTACATCCTAAAAATCACTCCTCTTCCATCGAAGATTATTATAATAAACTTATTTTTGTTTTAAAAAAATCTATAGACTTAATATATAGTATTAATAAAAATAAACTGTTCATATTTAGAAAAATATACTTAAAAAAATTAAAAATTAAAAATGGGAATCTTACAAAAAAGTTTCCTTAAAATGCTCAAGGAATCCTAAACCTTGCAATTTAAAAATAATTTTAATATTATTCCTATAATTTAAATTACTCAATATCTTGATAGAAAAAATATGAAATAAATTAAAATTTTGAAAGCTTTTTATAGAAAATAATAACCACAATTATTAGTAGATAAATTATAATTTTTTCTCATAATTTTTTCGATTTAATTTCTATTCCTGTAATATTTTAGGAAGCAAAAACAAATCTGAATGAGTTTAAGCAAAACATGTATATATCAGACTTTAACACATATCTTTTATGAAATTTTTGACTAATTCTTAAACTATTTTACTAATTCCTTATTGATTTATGTTTTTATATAACTGGTTTAAATGATTTGTAAAATCAATTATAAAAATATTTTACAATTGATTAGAAATGTCAATGAATATGTATGTCTTTGGCTAATTTAACTGTGGGACATATATTTTATCTTATTACATAAACATTATTGCTCTTTAACTTGCACATAATAATTCTTATTTAATATAAATTAATTAATCATAATCGAGCAAATCCTTTTGTATTCTATTTATTTTTATATTTCCTATTTTAATATTCATAGAAAAATCCTAAAAATTTAATTAAACTCATATTCAGCATTTTTTTATTAAATAATGTTTTATTTTATTTTTCACTTTCTTTGACTTCATAAAAGCCCCATTTTTAGAGCACAACTTGACTTCATTGAAGTTAGTGTCAAAATCCATTGGCTCCTCAGCCTGCATAACTTACTCCAATTTATTAACATTTTGCACTGGGATTTGCTATTGTTGCTACTATTAAGCTTTTAGCTTAATTTACTCGAATTTTTCATCGTTCATTTCTTCATCGTCGTCTTGGTTTTTGCTCTCTTCGTCTAAATCGTCTTCTTCGGTCTCGTTTGGTTGGATCATTTCTTGGGGTGCTTTAAAAAAGATTATGATGAAATTAATGAAAATATTTTAAATGCTTATCTGTTGACTAGGTATGTAAAATCTTAATAATTTTAAAGAGAATTTCATAGAATTAATTCACAATGTTAAACAATCTTTTAAATATAATTCAAGGTATTGAACTCTAATTTTGTGGAGTTAATGTTCAAAAGCATCTTTGGACTTCAGCTGTTCAGCCAACTTATCGATTGCACTTTTGTATAGTGTAAATTAATTTTCAATCTTTCCCTTCTCATAAATGTCTGCTGGAAGACTGCTTTGAATAATTTCACTCAATTTTTGTGATTTATCAAGTTCAATCATTTGCTTTTAGATTAGAGAAAACCATGTTTGCTATGACTGGTGACTTTAAAATATAATTATATGACTATTAATTGATATTTTGGAATTTGAAAGGTTATTTTAGAGAAATTGCTTAAGAAATTTGAGAAAGAAATATTTTATTTTTCAAGAAGGACTTAGAGTAATATACAAGCAGTAATTTTATTCGCTATTTTCATCATCTTCCACAATCTCAGTTTTAGTTTGGTATTTGACATTCCTGGGAATGTATGCAAAATCTCCCTTCTAAAATTTTACTTTGAAAACTGGAGTTTTTTCATCTTAATTGTTAAAGAATCTCAAACCTACACTTCCATCAATCATAAATATGTATTAATCAAATTCCTTTTGTTGCATTTCAGATAGTTAGTTCTTTATCAAATAATAAATAATGGGACTATTTGTATTTTTTTTGTAAATACTACTTAAAATACTACTAATAAATATTTTGGTTATAACGAGTTATTACTATTATTAATATCCCTTTTATTTAATATTGTAGGGAAATTATTACTGAAATTTTTAACCGAACCAATTATATAGTAAAAATCATATAATCTCACACCTTATAAAACAAGTTTAGCCTATTAATTACTTAAAATATAAAATATAATTCTTCTTTTATCTGTCTTAACTCAAGTAATGCTGCAAGAATACTTGGCAAGTGGTATCGCTAGCAAATAGCTCATCACTTAAACTCATAACCTTAGCCAGACTTATTGAGAATTCTTGGGCTTTATTCAATTGTAAAATTGTGCTTTGGTTTTGAAGTTGATCTTCAAGGTAGTCTGAATCTACTGATTCACCTAAATTCATTGAAAATTTCTTGCCATTCACATACTTTAGCTATATTTATATAAAATTGATGTCTTTTATAAATATAGAAAGTTATTTGGGAATTTATATATAGGAGTCACACTCTTTTTTTTTTAAAAAAATTATCATGTTAATAAAAATTATATAGGTGTGCTTGAGAATTATACTTATTGTAAAATTTAAGTTATAATATTATAGTATTTTATAATAAATAATACTTAAACAACTCGATCTAATCTGAATACTTAATATTGCCTTAGGGCACCTACATCTTCAAATAATCATCGATCATTTTCTTGCTGATAATATTGTCTTCAGGGTCCTACTAATCATAGTTAAAACCCTTACCCCCTCTCTGTATAACTAGTACCTTGTGCTTATTTAATATGGTTTTCTGGAAATTTAAGAATTTAAGAGGGTTTAATAGGTAGTCCCACAATTTCATAGCGACTTTAGTGCAGTCAGTGTCTGGGTTGAAGTCTTACTTTGAGTTAAAATCAAACTTCAAACTTTATTTGTCGAGTTCTTGATATTAATTTTAGGTCTCGACCTTCACGATGTGCTGACCAGCATATATGTTGATGCCTTTTTAAGATTAATTAATGCTTGCTGATTGGCTATAGTCTAATAGAGTTACTTCAAATTATCCATCTAGCATCGTATTTTGGGAATAAATTAATATAAAATCCAATTCAAAATTAATGGTTTTTTATCTGTGATGACTTAAATTTTAATTTTGTGGTAATTCTTATCTGTAAAAACAATATAATAAATACTGTATTTATCAATTAGTTCATCTTTGAACTTGGTTTCTCTTCCTAATCCATCAACTTAGAATAATCCTTTTTATTTGGATTTACAGTTGAACCCCCATTTTCATCTGTTTTTTGTCTCTTTTATTAAGAACTTTGTGGATGATAAACCTGAGACTTTCTCTTTTTATAATTATTTATATACAAATTGACCTCATTTTAAATATAATGAATTATATGAAGAAAGAAAATAATTTAGAAATTATCAAATATATTTTTAAAAAAAATAAATATATGTCACTTCTCTTCTTTGTCATTTAATTACTGAACTATTTAAGTATATATTGTTTAATAATTTTGATTATATACATAGTATTTATCTAAATTTCATTTGAGTATACACATATTGATGTAATATTTTTATAAAATTCTTGTATTTATTCTTTTAATATGAATATAATCAACAAATATCATAATTCTTAAAATAAAAATATTTATACAAATTAAAAATAAACTATATTTATGCAGGTTAATTGTCAAAAAAGTAATCAATGATAATATTAAATATTAAAAATAATTATAAATTTAATAATAAATATTTCAGTTAAATATTTGATATTGTCCTAATAATTAGATTTATTGAAATTAAATAAATTAAGTATTCTCTTGTGTCCATAAATAAATATAAATTCGAATTTTAATAAGTTTTTAGAGTGAAATATATCACTTTGTTCTTCATGTATAAACTAGTTTTTTTTCAAAGGTTACTAGCATTTAATAAACCCCTGAATTCCTTAAATGTTCTAATATGATTTTAAATTAAGAAATGATACTATAAATATTAACAAATAAAAAATAATATAGTAATTTATATATTACCTCTTTATAATTCTTAAAACGATGTTAATTATAATACTAATTAATAATAAATAACTAAAAAAAAAAATTGCTTTTTTTTATTCTTATCTTTTGTTTTATATTTTCAACATTTTCTATTGCCATTTATATTAAATAGTAAGATATAATTCTAACATAAATAATTAGCATAATAAATTTATTAAAAGGAAATGGAGGGTATTGACGTCAGGAGGTCACAGATGACGTCAGGAATTCAAATTATAATAAATTTGGAAATTTATATGTATAAAATGTGCGAGGACTATAAAAGATTCTTATAGGATTTTTTCGGCAGGGTCCTAGGGTTGCAACCCCTTTTTAAGAAACCAATACGAAACAAATAATAGCAGGGGACAAGGGGTTGGTAACCCAGATGCAAAGGCTCTGAAAAAAATGTTTTAAGATAAATAATATCTTTTTATTTAAATGGACAAGACAATGTGGCCACTCTCATTTTTGAATTACTTTTAACCCTAAATAAACAATATTTGATAGATAAGTATTGGTAGTAGTGTTAATCGAAGAAGGGACATAAAGATGCAATATTTTATTGTTTAAAACAGAATGAAATAAACTTTAGAAAGACTAGTTAGTTAACATATTGAATAAAACAGTACAGTACATTCTGACCGCTGGCAATCAATCGTATGTTGGGATAAATTGTGAAGAATAAGGCACGGATCATGAAATACATGTTCGCAATATTTATGAAAACGTTATACGAGACATGGTACACTCGAAACTAATTGAAATGTTTTTGGTCGTACTTAATTATTTGGTCAAGAATGTATACAAAATGATACCCAACCAACCAGACATACTTGAAATTAATTATACGAAGCATTTTGGAGAAAAAATCTTAAACAAATAAGAAACAATCAAGCTTTATAAATACTCAAACAATACATTTTCATATTAGCGAAATAATCATAATCGAAATTTAATTATTAATCATTACATTTCATTTTAATATACAATCCTCTATAAAATATTTTCAGAGGCTTTGCATCTAAACCTGCCGCCCCATGACCCCTGGTATTATTTATTTCGCATTCATAGCGAACAAGGGTCCCACCACTTGTAACCTCGGTTGCACCCCTAGGGCTATGCTGGAAAAGATCCAAGAAAAATCTTTTATAATGCTTAGCACATTTATTACATTTGATTTCATATTTATTAAAAAGTGACCTCCTGACTTCATCTGTGACCTCCTGACGTCACCTGTGAACTTCATGATGTCACCTCTGAACTTCATGATGTCACCTCTGAACTTCATGATGTCACCTGTGACCTCCAGACGTCATCTGTGACTTTGTGACGTCTATACCCGAAATGGAAAAGAGTGGGGTCTAGATAGATCTAAAATATCAATACCTAGTATACCAAATAAGATTGCATCTCTAAATTGAGAAAAAAAGAGGAATCAGTGAAATCGAATTGTCAAAACATATGAAAGTTTAATAAAAGATAAAAAGAGACCAAAATATTTAGATAATGGACAGCTTATAATCTAAGGAGAATGAGAGTATATACAGGCGAATTTAACAAGCATAGTATATAACTTAAATCAATGTCCCGAAGAATTCATTTTTTAACCAGTAGGAAATGTTGAAGTGTTTGGTCTTATAAAACAGAGAGATTTGCTGAAGACGAATGAGAAAAGAAAAGTTCAATGGTGATAAACAAAAAGTGTCAAATCTCAGTGTAGACAACTGAGCTAACAATATGCCTATAAAATGTAAGAATAATAAACTTATATCTGAAATTAGATAAGCTGATGAGAGAAAAATAGAAGAAACACAACAAGTATTACATAGGGATCATAGGGACAAAAGAAAATAAAAAAAACCCCTACAAGCATGAAATGATGGAGTTCAAGTTTTAAAAAATGGAAAACTCCATTACAAAACAAAAAGAATCTTAGATACTTTTTTGACTGGACATTTTTGAATGTTGGAGCATTTCCTTTAAAAAAAACACTGTCACGATTTAGATTCCCCCTTCTGCTATAAAGATAAAGTCAAAAAAAAATATAGAACATACTTATTTACATGGCAAAAATCACTAAAACACAAGTAAGAATATTTAATTATAGTAATCGGAATTTCCATAAATAACAAAGCTAGAAATTTAACTATGAAGAATTTAAATAGTCTATCAAACAAAAAGTGGAAACTGATACAAAAAAATACTTTGACCAACTATTCTAAAAATTGGAATCAATAATTGGGAAATTTATCAACTTATAACATTATTGTAGGAATACATTCGATTTGGGAAAAAGAATTAAAATTAAATTAATTAAATATTAAAATCATGGCAGTTATCAAATCCAAAGTGACTAAAAATTCAAAAATAAATGGATTCTACGGTAGATCCTGGAATTATTATAGGACTTTGCTGTTTGCAATATTCTTGAATCATTCCAGGAAGTGAGATATTTTGATTTTTAGCTAACTCCCAAAAATAGTATAATGGGTTTTTCTCGCTTGGGCGATGGGATAAATTTATTATAGCTATAACAACCACCGTCCCATTTTTAATGCGCTATCCAGAGAGTATAATATTGCCAGGGTTTGGAG
This sequence comes from Oxytricha trifallax, assembly GCA_000711775.1. Taxonomy (NCBI): domain Eukaryota; phylum Ciliophora; class Spirotrichea; order Sporadotrichida; family Oxytrichidae; genus Oxytricha; species Oxytricha trifallax. The sequence goes on from ARYC01007143.1 coordinate 29,974, forward strand.
ACATTTTCCAAAAACATAACTGAAGATAATTGATAATTAATTAATTTTATTTTTATTCATTTTCCCAAATCGAATGTATTCCTACAATAACAGACCATAAACTGGTAAAAGGAAAAAAGTGACTATTAAAAAAACCAAGAAAAACTATGTAAAAAAGACTCTTTAAAAAAGAATATAATATTAGGATTGCTAAATAAAATCCCCAAAATAACAAATATGATAAAGTGAAATTATGTCAAGTTAAATTTCCTTGAACATTAGAAAATAGAAGTAGGAGTTCAAGAGTAGAATATAAGTAAATTCTAAGAATTACAAAGATGAAAATCGTTTTTTAAGTTTTTCTTAATATTGTCACAACTATAAAATTGTTTCTATTTAATTATATAGTTTACTTCAAGTTGCTAACTAATATACAAAAACTTTATAGTATTTTTTTGGTTTATATATTATTAATTATCATTTTTCTTTCGTTAATGAAATATAAAACATATAATTTACTAAAATTATGTTATAAGAAAAGGTAAGAAGTAATTTATTATAAAAAAAATATTTAATTAAATTTAAAATTATAACAAATAATTATATGAAATCTTGAGTTATGCTCATTCTTTAATTTTGTAGAAGTCTGCGCATTGTGGGCATAAATCGAAGTAATGATCGGAATAATATTTAATTTTTAAAAATTATATAATATTCACAAATAAGAGCAATAGTGAAAAATAAGTACAATATATCCTTAAATTGACTATTAATTTCTCAGAATTGTGATAGACAATATCGAATTGAGAGGATTTGTGCATTAAATCGAAATTATTAGAGCATCCACGGAACAATCTGCAATCGCAACCCCAACCATCACCATAGCCATCTTGTCTGTTTCTCACTTCCTCAAGAGATATGAGTTCAGTAGTAAATATTTATATTTAAATTTTTTCTTAAACTTTATCATAAAAATTAGGAGGGAATTATTATTGTAGATTTTTGAAATTTAACAGTAAAATAGGACTTTGGTATAAAACTTATTGAATTAATAGCATGGATATGGAATTCCTCACCGTAATGGTTTTAACAATCTTCGCAAATATCGAAACCGCAAGTCGCACAATGAATAGTTTATATTTAATGAAATAATTGATAATTTCTGTTTTAATTCATATATATCATTAAAATATGTATTGTGTGAGATTTAATTTCAATATTTCAATTAAATATTTAATGATGGAATTTCTCTGCAGGGTCGGTTCTTCTATCCTCTTTGTTTTTGGAGTGACAGCCGGTGAAGGTTCTTCCATCACATCCCCAAGTTTCATAACAGTCTTCGTGAATCATTTACATCTAGAATAAAGTCATCTTCTACAGATTGTGCTTTAAACATATTTCTATAGAATTAATATGTTTTTAAGGTTTATGTAGAAAAGTATTATAGGATTTTTTTATAAAATTTCAGATTCATTAATAAAAACGGGCAATTTAGCTTTATTGATTGTTTGTTTAGAAATTTGATATTCCTTATGACCAAAGACCAATTAAAAGTTTATAAAAAATGTTTGTTACATGCTTGAAGATCTTGCACTTAATAGTGTCGGAGGGCATTGTCTATAATTGGAAGACTTTGAGTTAATCAACCATCTTATATAGGTCCTCGTGCTGTTTCTAAGATGTGGTTGTAATTTTCTCGATTTGCTTTGACAAATCAATTTTGACTTCTTCAATCTTATTTGAAAAGAAAAAGTTAAGGAAATTTTTCAATTGATAAATTTCATGAACTATGATAAAGATTTTTAATTTTAAATCTTTTACAGGACAATATCATTACCAGTAGGTCTGGCTTCGTCTTCGAGATCAGTTACAACCAAGATAAGTCTGTTTTACTCGCAGTAGTTCTTCTTCACGTCTTCTGGAATTAGATAGTTGTTTTCAGCAATCATAGAAGCTCTCTCCTGATACTTTAAATTAGTATAAAGTTTGATCAAAATTATCATAAAAGCAAAGGGAGAAAAGAGAGAAGGAAAATGAAGGTTTTCTTAATAATAGACGGATTATTTTAATACATAGCTTGTTCAGAAACTTCAGCAACTGCAGCGTATGCATCTGAGATAACAGCAATAAGCAAATTTAGCATAACTATCATGTTAAACACTGTGAAAAGCAAGAACATAATCCAAACGAGGGGCACTGCGACTTCACCGAATGCGCCAGTGTCGAAGTCTCCCAAAACCATTCTGTATGAGAACACACAAAAATTAAAAGGTGATTAGTAGTTTTAATATATAATATATTCCTGTTCAATTGTTCATAGTTATTATAGAGAACAAAATTGAGTTGAGATAGTTATCAATAAAGATGGGGCTTGCATCTGGGTTATCTCCGGCTTCATTGCCTAGTGAAATAACCAAGAATGCGTTACCAAAACCAACAATTGTAAAAAGTAACACTAAGAAGAAGTGTCTCATGGTGTAGACGACTTCCACGATGGCTCTAATCAAATAACTTGTCTTGTCGAAAATTCTGAAGAAGTACAGGAATTTTAGCCACATAAATAGTGTCACAATTGAAACAACGACTCTCTAGATTGTTTGGCTCACTCTTTCATCGGGATTGTCCAATGAGAAATGGACGATTGAAACTAAATATGGAGGGGAGTTTTATTCCAAAAAATGCTATATGAACCCAAAAGGGGGGGGGAAATTTCTGCCCAAACAGAAGTTTCCTGACTAGCATATAAAAATTATAATTTATATAAATATCTAAATATCTTTGTAAACAATTCTGATCCAACTATTCATATTTGAAGATCCAATATTCTTTTCTATCTTGATAAAAATACCAATTTTTTAATAAACAAATCATATTTATTGTTTTTTAAATTATTTAGTATTACCTAGTTTCTAAAATAGAAAAAGATAAGGTATATTGATGATTCTTAAAATTTATCTTTTAAAATAAGCATTTTAATATATTGGTCTGAATTTATTCTATTCAGTAGCGCATAAGACTGCTAGACCACACAGGGGCTAACAGCGTGTTCCCCTTGTCTACCTATTTGTGGTGCATGTTAGCATGAGCCAGATACCCGAACTGGCCTCTTCAAAAACCCAGAGGAGGTTGAATGACTGTGTTGAAAGTCAAAAGGATGAAGTAAAATCTAAAAACTATCTGGCTGGCTTTAGCCCCAGTATTAATTTCCAATAAGCTTTGAATAGTAATAAAAATAATATATTGGTCTGGTAATTGAAATTTTAATTTAAATGTTTCATATACATTTATTGCCAAATAATATCAATATAATTTTTGGGAAAAAGTAATATCCTCTCCCTAATAATATAAATATTTTAAGCTGTAATGCTATAAATTTTTAGTTTAATTATAAATGCTGATTGTTTTTTGAAAATTTTAGTATTTATTTTTAAATGGATTTTTAGCAATAAATAAGAGTATTGTATTGATTGCGTCGAGAACTGAGAAAGCAGCAATAGCGTACATACCAAAGACAGGTGTAATATCAATGTAATTCCAGAATGACAAAAAAATGTTAAATAGCGAATTAATAAAAATGAAATATATTCAATTTTAAAAATAATGACTTGAAATAAACTTCTTGATTTGAATATTAAGAGGATTATGAATTCAAAAAAAGAATTATAAAAATTACGATCAATTAAAATATATCATGATTAGATAAACTACGACACAAAAGAAATTACTTACTGATATTTGAAATCTTATTTTTCCCCATCAACATTGAAACAGCATTCAAAACCCCAAAACCCCTTAATGAGGTTTATAAGTGCTTTGATTTGTAGGGAATTTGTTAGGGGTTGGGGTTATTAATTAAATGCGAGACAAAAATAGCAAGATTTTGAGGTCTATTTATGATGAAGAGTATATTGATTTAGTGTTTAAACTGCGATATGGAGTTGATATATACAGTGAATAAATCAAACCAGTACTAAACTATGAGTCTATTGCGCTACTCTTAAAGCGAAGTCCGACAACTGTTCGTTCCCACTGTCTTATAGCACTATAATTAAAGAAATAGTAGCTAAATTCTTAGCCTAAGAGGTAGTCGAAGTTTCTATAGAAGCATATTGACTATCTTATTAATGATAAAACTTTGAAGAATTGGGTCTCACTTCTCTCTCGAC